>CM029013.1:260721931-260950820 GCA_016801055.1 Panax notoginseng | reverse complement strand
CCTGGAAGGGCGTTTGTCGTGACTGGCCAAAACGCGAGAAACCGAACGAGGTGATCATGGGTAAGCTAATCATAAACTCTTGCGAAGTTTATACTTTACTAGATACCGGTTCTACCCATTCTTTTATCTCTCTGCTTATGCTCAACATTTAAACTTGACTCTGGAGAAATTAGACTTTGACCTATCTGTGGAGACTCCGTTAGGAGAAACTTTCATTACATCTATAGTTTATAAATCTTGCTTAATCCAAGTTGGCACAATCACATTACCTGTTGACCTTATCTCTTTAAAGATACTTGCTTTTGATGTGATTTTAGGAATTGATTGGTTTTAACTCATCATGCCAAAATTGATTATTTTCGTAAGGTTGTTAGTTTTCATATTCCTAACCAACCTGTTATGCGAATTCAAGCAACCAAACCATTAAAATCAATCGCTGTCATATCAAGCCATAAAGTCATTCGTTTATTGAAAAATGGATGTCAAGCTTTCTTAGCCCATGTTATGGACTTGAACAAAAACACGTCAGATTTGAATAATATTTCTGTTGTTAGTGAATTTCCTGACGTATTTCCTGAAAAACTTCCTGGTCTATCCCCAGAACGTGAAGTTGAATTCTTTATTGACCTTGAACCCGGTACAAAGCCCATTTCTAAAATCCTATATCGAATGGCTCCTATTGAACTTCAGGAGTTAAAAGTCCAATTACAGGAATTGTTAGACATCGGTTTTATTCGTCCTAGTACGTCTCCTTGGGGTGCTCTGTTTTATTCGTAAAGAAGAAAGACGGGAGTATGCGACTTTGCATAGACTATCGAGAATTGAACCATGTCACCATCAGAATAGGTATCCGCTACCTCGTATTGATGACCTGTTCGACCAGTTGCAAGGAGCACAATTCTTTTCAAAGATCGATCTTCGTTCTGGATATCATCAGCTGAAGATTAAAACTGAGGATATTCCAAAGACTGCCTTCAGAACTCGGTACGGGCATTACGAATTCTTAGTCATGTCTTTTAGATTGACTAATGCTCCTGCTGCTTTCATGGATATGATGAACCGTGTATTCAAAAAATATTTGGATCAGTTTGTTGTTGTCTTTATTGATGGCATCCTCATCTATTCCAAAAGCCGTGAAGATCATGAGCACCATTTGAAGCTGGTGTACTGCAAAGGCTTCGTGATAATAAGCTATATGCCAAGCTGAAGAAATGCTAGTTCTGGCTTGAGGAAGTAGCATTCCTTGGGTATGTGGTGTCAAAACATAGAGTATCTGTCGACCCGACGAAGATTGAAGCCATACAAAGTTGGGAGCAACCAAAGTCGATGACCGAAGTACGTAGCTTTCTAGGCTTAGCTGGTTACTATCGGAGATTCGTGGAAGGATTTTCTCGAATCGCTACTCCATTAACTCAGCTGACTCGTAAAGGTACAAAATTTCAGTTGGAGCGAGAATTGTGAGAAGAGTTTTTAAGAACTTAAGAGGAGATCATTTCGGCACCTATTCTGACAATACCATCTGGTTCGGATGGATTTGTTATCTACAGTGATGCTTCAGGCAAAGGGTTAGGATGTGTTCTCATGCAACATGGGGAAAGTCATAGCCTATGCCTCGCGACAACTCAAAGAATATGAGAGGAATTATCCTACTCATGATTTGGAGTTGGCAGCAGTCATTTTCGCGTTGAAGATCTGGAGATACTACCTGTATGGAGAGAAAGTGGAGATCTATACAGATCATAAAAGCCTCAAATATTTCTTCACCCAAAAGGAACTCAACATGCGGCAACGACGTTGGCTCGAGCTGCTGAAAGATTACGATCATACCATCCAATATCATCCTGAAAAACCAAACGTAGTAGCTGACGCATTGAGTAGAAGATCATATGCGCGTACGAGTGCAATGTTGTTAACACAAAGGCCCATTTTGTATGACTTGGAAAGGATGGAGATAGAGATGAAGGCTCTAAGTACCCACGTGATGATATCAAACATACGAGTAGAACCGACTTTAATCGATAAAGTTAAAGCTGCTCAAGCTACGGACATGGAGCTGATGCGTATGAAGAAGAAAGATCAAGAAGGTGCTATTCTAGAAGCAAGAATCGATGAAGAAGGAATACTTCGAGTTAACTCCAGACTTTGTGTTCCTAACAATTTTGACTTGAAGCATAAAATCATGATAGAGGCACACAACACACCATTTGCAATCCATCCTGGGAGTACCAAAATGTATCACGATCTTCGACATACATTTTGGTGGAGCAATATGAAAAGAGAGATCGCAGAGTTTATCTCGAGGTGTTTAACTTGTCAACGTGTAAAGGCGGAGCATCAAGTACCAAAGGGTCCGTTGCAACCACTTGAGATTCTGAAGTGGAAGTGGGAATACATTACCATGGATTTCGTTACGGGTCTTCCCAAGGTTTCTCAAGGCATAGATACGATTTGGGTTATTGTTGATAGATTAACCAAGTCTGCCCATTTCTTACCTATACGTGAAACTTATTCCCTTGAACGTCTTGCTAGTATGTACGTAAATGAGATTATAAGATTACATGTCATGCCAGTATCCATAGTTTCGGATCGTGACCCAAGATTCACTTCACGATTTTGGGTTAGCTTGCAGAAAGCTATGGGCACGGATTTACGATTCGGTTCGGCATACCATCCTCAAACGGACGGACAATCAGAAAGGATTATTCAAACTCTTAAAGATCTATTAAGACTCTGTGTTCTAACTTTTAAAGGGAGTTAGGATAAGTACCTACCATTGGTGGAATTCTCCTACAACAACAGTTATCAGGCAAGTATAGGCATGGCTCCATTCAAGGCGTTGTATGGAAGAAAATGACGTTCTCCAGTATGCTGGGACGAGGTGGGTGAAGCAACATTGTTGGGACCAGAGTTGGTACGAATGACTACAGAGAAGATCCAAACGATTCGACAACGTATACAAACGGCACAGGATCGACAAAAGAGTTATGCGGATCTTCATCGGAAGGACGTGGAATTTAATATTGGGGATCATGTATTGTTACGTGTTGCACCATGGAAGGGAGTTACAAGATTTGGGAAGAGAGGAAAGCCCAATCCACGATTTGTTGGTCCATTTAAAATTCTTGACCGAATAGGAAATGTGGCCTATAGACTCGCATTACCTACAAGTATGTCTCGTGTTCATATTATTTTTCATATATCTATGCTTCGTAAATATGTTAAAGACCCAAACCACATTATTGAGTTAGAACCAGATGAGATAGCCGAAGATTTAACGTACGAGGAGGTACCTGTTAACATCTTGGATAGGAAAGAGCATGTCTTACGCACGAGGGTTATACCACAAGTTAAGGTTTTGTGGAGAAATCATGCTATTGAAGAAATGACCTGGGAGTTAGAATCAGAAATGAAAGCAAGGTATCCCCACCTTTTCGAAACACCAGGTACGTGCGTCAATTTCGAGGACGAAATTTCATAATGAGGGGAGGTTGTAAGACCCCAACTTATTAATGAATAAAATCAAATTTTCTCTAATTATTATTGTGAATAATAAGGTGTTAATTTGATATAATATTTTGGTTATGGGTGAAATGTGCAAATTTTTCAAATTAAACAAGTGGTTATAAAATATTCATTTTATTGGGGAATATTCGTTTGGTCGTGGAATATTCTTTCTGTCGGGGAATATTCGTACGACGGCACAGCTATTTGTGAGCCCCATAACGAAAAACGGTTGGATGAAGATAACGACAAAAATTGAGTTTTTATAAATAACGGCGTAGTTGTTACCGTTAACACTGTTGGAATACCCGGTGGTTAAAATACAGTAATACGCGTGGTTGCACAGTAGCACACGGATTGCACAATATTTTTAAATTATTGATTCTTACGAAAGAAGGAACTACTCAATAATTGTTACAGTAGTTACTGTTCAATATCTTATTTTATTGATTCAATAATTGCTGCATTGATATTTTATATTATTATTGTTTCAATAATTGTCACTGCATAGTATTTTCCATTATCAGATCAATAATTCATACTATTTGAATAATATTATTAGATAGCATTATTGGCAATGTCTAGAAAATTCTGTCTAAGGAGAGGTTTGGTCACCTAATTGCGCGCCAGTAAGGAGAAATCCTTATTGGAAAGCCCCCTCTTTCCTGGGAACGGCCTGGTTGTCATAAATGTGATTCTGTAATATTAATTGTGAATAATTAATTATTGATTCATATGATAAGGAAATATTTATTTTAAATGAATATAAATGTTGGATATATTTTGTGGTTAAAAATGAAGGAGTTAATGTTGAGGTGTTTTATCAGTATTTTTGTCGGAATGGAGGTATTAAAAATCAATCAGGGTTTTTGAGATATATTGTGGGGGTTATAATTTTTAATCCGACCTTTGGATCGTTGTGATTTTTGGATATGTTATATATATATATATATATATATATATATATATATAAGTTGAGTATATATCCACAAATTTTGAACCGTTAAAAATGAACGTATGATTTGTTATGAATTTTAAGAGATGACTGGTTTAGAAATTGTTGAAGTTTCGAAATTTATCATTTTGGCAGAAAATTCTAGAATTGGTGGGCCCCACTTTTGGTTGGTAAAAATATGCTGAGATTTTTATTCAAATGTGGTGGGTGAGAATAGTAGCAGGTAAAGCCATCAGGTTGCAGGTTAAGTCTGTTTCGGCGTGCTAACATTTTCCTATAAATATAGGGCTAAGTTATAATTGAAAATCACACTAGAAACAAGTTTTCTCTCTTTCTCTCTCTAGATTATTGAGTGTATTTTGTGAGTATTTAGATACTTTGTGAGTTTCTATTCATCAGTGTAAGTTTCCTTCATCCTTATACCGATATTCCGATCAGAAGTACTGATATTTTGAGGTAAGGGGTGTTATATTCTTCTTAAAATGATATTTTCTTCAATATCATTATACCGAAATGTTGGTATGAACTTTTTATCAAATTTAGAACTTTTTGTGTCGGGGTTACTATTCACGTATACGGCACTATTCACGAATACGACACTATTCACCGAAAAATGAAATTTTCTTCTTTTTGTCCAAGTTGTCTATTATGGTTACTATCTTTGATTGTATCCATGTTTTGATCTTTATTTTTGAATTCTGCTTCAAAATTGGTTATTATGGAGTATTATTGAACTTGAATAAACTGTAATACGAATCCCTAATATTTATTCTTTTATCTCACTGGATTCATTTTCTTTAAAATATTTTTTATCATCTTCAGTCCTAAATGATGATACTACTGAATATCTTTGGCCTGTAATGCAAAGATGTATGATTACCTGATGAATATCTTTGGCCTGTAGTGTAGAGATGAACAGGTGTTGAGATGAACATGACCGACTGGTGATACAAATAAATATCTTTGGCCTGTAGTTCAAAGATGAATATTTGGTTAAAGATGATTATTGATTGTTGTTACAGGGATAAAATATTGATGATGGACTTTTAAATCTTAGAAGATAGTAGAACTCATTCTCTACTTGACTCTTCTAATGGTTTACTGTTTCCGCTGCAGTTGTTGATCTAAAACTTGTTGTCTATTATATTTTATTAGATTTTTTCTGTTGAAGACTAACGATAATTTGTTGTATATTATCTTAGTCATAATATTCCTTACTGGGCTAATTGAGCTCACCCTTTTTGTTCCATTTTCTTCTCAGGAGGAGATAGTATAACAAGAACTAGCCGGGGTATGGAGTGACGGTTTTAGAAAGTTGTTTAGCAGTCCTCACTATTTTTGTAAAATAGTGTATCAATAATTGTAATGAGGACTCCTTTTGAATTTTTATACTCTCTATTTGTATTCAAACTCATAGTATATGTGTTGTCGTATTTTGCACGACAATTGTATTACTGAGGTTGTATTTGTTTTTGTACCATGTATTTGGCGACTCAGAATGGGTGATGTATACCTCTTTTGGGGGCGTCACAAAATCCTTCTTTAGGTAGGTTGTATAATAATTTTCAAAGTTACTATAATCTTAGATACCTATACCTACTTTATTTGGTTGCAGGTATCTCAACACAAAATGCAGCTTTCTTTATATAACAGGACAAGCTAATTATTTTTTTTATACATTAATAGTGAAAATATCTTCATTTTTTTTAAACACAACAGCGTCTTAGGCATTTTGTCGAACATTCTCTGTGCATAGTTGTAAAAATCAGATTTCAAAGAGTTTGGAGCATGGTTTAGCCATAAGTTTTCACAATAATCCTTCCTTTACCCCAAACAGATTCACAACCAAGCACACAAACAATTACATATATATATATATATATATATATATATATATATTCACCCAATTTCTATGAACAGTGAAAAAGCATATGAATTACCTTTATTTTGATGTATTCTTGAAATCTTGCTTTAATTCCTCTTCAATTTCTTCTTTGCACATCAATTACAAATTATTTGTTATAGCTTTTAGTGAGGATTTATTTATATTGAAAACGTAAAGTGTTTATAGCATAGAATGTACAAAGACTTGTACAAGATACGGTTTGAAACGGAAATGGAGAGAAGAACAAGGAAATGAAGAAGGATAGAAACTGCTTTTCTAACTCTTCTTAGTCATCAGCTAAAGAATGCCTCGTGTCTCTTAATTAGCTCACAACTTAACACCTCATGCTTAAAAGCATTTGACTCAGCACTTATGTATATATCATACATACTCTAACCCATAACTCTCATACTTAAAACTTACTGCATCATATTACATAATACATACTTCCTCCGTCCCAGGATAAAAGTTCTGGTGGACTTTTCACGCATATTAAGAAGAGGAATGAAATGACAAAATTATCCATAATAATGTCATTAATTATTTTCAATGTAGGTGAGAGAATGACTTTCTAGCTATTCAATTAAAAATATTCTCTCTCCATACTTATTAAATATGAAGAGAGAATTAGAATAAGAAAAGTATGAAATATTTAATGTTACGGGCATAATAGGAAAAAATGTGTAAAAGTTTGGTTATTAAAGAAAAGTTGACATTTAACATGGGACTACCCAAAATAGTAATAAGGACTTTTATCATGGGACTGAGGGAGTAATTCATATACACATATTTTAATTATACCCTCCGTACTTATCACATTCCAAAATATGTATATTAAATTTACATAATATTCCTTAAATATCACAATAAAATATCCATAAATCCTTTCCATAAAAATGGAAGCTATTTATTAAATAAAAATATTTTATTTAATAAAATTATTTATTATATTAAAATAATTTATTTTCATAAATTACTTTAATACCCACAAAAAAATATCCTTCACCAAATAATTTACTTCCAAAAATTATTTACGTAACAAATATATTTTAATATATTTATTACCTTGCATTCCATACATACATTATACCGCAAATATTTTTTAAAAGCAGTATAACAAACCAAATAAAATAATTATTTATTTTTTTCACATTATAAATTGTTTAAAATAATTTATTAATTATAGTAAATATAAATTATTATATTTACCATACACATTCACATCTCACACATACTCACATATCCCACCGCACACAATAATATATGTAGTATATTAGAACACATAATAAAATAAGATATTTATTTTATTAAATTCTTATTTTATTTATCTAAAAATTCTGAATCGCTACAGATACTGTTGCGGTGATCCCTTAGCTTTGGGTCCTTAAGTATCATCATCGTACTGTCCGATCATTCAGGATCTTCTGCCTGAAATCCTCCCGCATCAATCTCCCCGTGTTAGAAAGAACTCGTCCTTGTTAGAGTTTATGCCCTAGAGGCCAATTATTTGATGTAATTGCTTAACATTTGATATTATTGTTGATTGAATAAATAAATGATTTTATTATGGTTTTAATTACTGCGTAATATAATTGTTAACATAATAAAATTCCTTAGAATAGTGATACAAATTATATAGCTTCAAGTATGTGACTTGAACATGAGATTATATAATTATAATTAGTATCATTGTTCTTAAATGTCCCTAGTCGAGTATCATTGTTGATGGGACAACAATGATGCATTGAGACTAGTATGTGGATTGACTGATGACCAAATCTCATTGGTCATAAATATATGAGATATTAAGTCAATGCATAGGTACATGTTAGAGAACAATGTACTGGACAGACCCACCATGAGAATTCTATATGGAGCATTATGCGAAGTGTCATTAGTAATTCTCATAGTGACAATGATGTAATGGTCCTCCGACCTGAAACCGCTATATTACTACACGAGAATATATGTACTTTGATATCATCAAATGTCACCTTTAATAGGGTGGACTATAAAGGTGATTATTGGGTTCATTATGAATCGTGTGAGTAATATGAGTGATCTAGATGGAATTTAACCATCCTATATTTTATAGGTGATATCCATAGGCCTCTTGATTGAGTAGGACTATGAAATGCATGGCCATGCTCAAATAGTGATTTGTTTCATATAGTCTACTCATTGATCAAGAAAACTCAGATTAAATTATGAAGAGTATGACACATTCCATGACTCGAGTTTAATCTAGGATATTAAGGTTAAAAGGATTAAATTACATTGAAACATTGGTCACGAAAAGGTTGCATCGAATCATCGATCTTATTATTACTTGGGTAGCAGTGATGCATTACTAGATGCCACTCACTGTTTATAACTTTATAATATGATTTTAAGGTTATTGCCAACGTAATAATAACCTATAGGGTCACACACAAAGAACGTAATTAAAAGGAAATTAATTTAAATTGTAAAGATTTAAATATGTCAATATGATTGATATAATTTTAAATTACGAATTTAAATTAATAGGATAATTTATATATAGGTATATTAATTAAGTAAGACTTAATTAAGATATATATAAATTCGGATTTTAATAATATTATGTTTTGATTAATTCCTCCTGACTGCTATATATATGATGTATATCAGACTTTAGGTTTTTACGTCAAAACAAAACCCTAGCCGCTCTTAGAGAGAGACTAGAGAAAACAGTTCCGAAAATCCTCATCCTTGGTGGCTAGTACCGCGATTCCTTCTTCTGCAGATCGTAAGACGATTCGCGGAGCGTTCGTGTGGATACCGTAGAGACGCAGTCGGTTTGTATTGCGTTGGAGATTCGAGGCGCAGTCGATTTCAGACTCTCGTTTTCATATTCGGTATAATCTCTAAACCTCTTAATTAATTGATTTTTCGCATGGATCCTGTTATAGGGTTTCGAAAATTGCTTTAAAATTTTAATTTCCGCTGTGCGTTTCTGTGCCGAAACCCTACAGTCCTCGAGTTCGACACAGATAGAATGGAAATTGTACGAGAAGATACTTCGGTAATTGAAATATTTTCCTTTTGATTCGATCCTGGGACAAGATATATCTATTGTTGAATGTCCCTCACCGGCGATAGTCCCGATGGAAGCCCTTCGGGCAATTCCTGCACATCGACTGACATGTCAGTGCTTTCTTTTGTCAAATTACTCCCACAAGGAAGTAGAACATACATCACATCTTCACAATTAGCCTCCGATAGGAATCTAATCACGAACAATAGGTTCGGATTCCCAACTGCTCGAGACGAATTTTCTTCTTCTTGCCGAGGTGCTAAATCAACCTTTTTCCCTTTAATACTAAGGGAATATTGCCAAGGTCGGCCCAACAACATATGGCATGCATCCATAGACACCACATCACACAAAGCATTATCAAAATAATTATTGCCGATGGAAAAAGACACTAAGCACTTCTTATCCACTGTTACTTCATTACCTTTTTTCAACTATGATAACTTATATGGTTTGGGATGCCGATCCATTTTTAATTGCAATTTCTTGACAGGCTTTTCGGACACTACGTTCTAACAACTGCCGCCGTCAATGATTAACTTACAGACTTTATTTGCTATGGTGCAAGTTATTTGAAAATATTGGTTCTCAACCAATCATCTTCGAAATCACCTTTATGAGTTGGTAGACTCTTGCGAACGACCAGGGTCTCCTGGCTATCTTCATACAATCCATTCACCTCTTCGTCACCATCATCATATTCGTCATACTCAGGTTCTCCATAAGGTTCTCCTTCATCTTCATATTCGTCATAAATTTCTTCTTCATCTGTATGTTCATCATATACAGGTTCTCCATACACTTCATTGGCTACGTCTTCCTTAACCGACTGTTCTTCATCAAAACCGAAATTAAATTTATAAAATTCCTCATCACGATCAAGTTGCGAGAAATATTCCGGGACTTCCTCGGTCGGATACTGTCCACGAGAATAATACCCTTCCTCGTCATGATCAAGGTGTGTAGGACTTCCTCAGCCAAAAACTGTCCACGATAGTGATCAAGGTGCGGGTCTTCCTCATTCAGAATCTATCCACGTCAACCCCAATTCAGCGCCTTAAGATGCCAGGTTTACTCTACAACCTTTCTCTATAAATCCTCAATTGTCGCAGCCTGAATGTTACAATCCTGGTGTTGGACTTGCTCAACCGAAATCTGCCCTCTAACCACGACCACGACCACGATCATGACCATCAGCTATTAAAGCCAAAAAGTATATTCCCAGAAAGGTATTTGAGCTTTGATACCAACTGACGTCGGGGCGATATCGATTATCATGCGGGTTGGTAAACAAATGAATTTACAAATAAAATAGATGAATTCACCAGAAAAAAACAGAGAAACTTCTCTAATGCCTAAATTATATTATATCAAAATCAAATTTATGAAATTCAACCCACAAGCCGGGTTATATAGCTAATAAAAGTTTCTCTCCAAGTCACTCTAGAATCTTCTTTAGAGATATGGAAATAAAATCCTAAGAAATTAACTTCCTAAAAATACGGAAATAAAATCTTAACAAGTAATAACTTATTATAAAAGATTTACTACCTAATAAAATACTATTACTATAAAGAACTAAATAATAACAATAAAGTCAGTCCAACGACTTCCGAAGTTATGACGCTATTCTCGAAGAAGTTCGCCACACCCGAAGTCATGACACCATCTGAATTCGAACTCCGACCCCGAAGTCATGAACCAAACGCTTGACCCCGAAGTCAACCGATACCGTTGCACTAATCCCTTAGCTTTGGGTCCTTTAGTATCATTATTGTACTGTCCAATCATTAAGGATCTTCGGCCTGAAATCATCCTGCATCAAAGAATTGGTATTGCAAGTAAGGGCTTTGCTATTAGTAATGATAGACCAAAATTTTCAACCATGTCCAACTCATCAGGCGACGTGCCAATAAGTAACTCCCAGTTGAAGCAATGTACCAATTGAGCCACCACCAATTTAATGTTAATTATGCCTAAATATGTTCCTGGACATCCTCTTCAGCCTGAACCAAATGGTATAAGTTAGAAATTTTGTCCTCGTAGATCTATATTTCTTCCAATAAACCTCTCAGGAAGAAATTCTAAAACATTATCGGACAACACGTTAATATCTCGTCCTAATCCTCAATCATTAACTATAATCTATGATTTCTTTGTTATGTAATATCCATTTATCACAATATCTTCCACAGACTCATGAGGAATTAATAGTGGCACAACTGGATGTAGCCTCAGACTTTCTTTAACCACCATGTCTAGGTATTCTAACTTAGGCAAATGAGCTTCTTCCATCATTTCATTATCTCCTACAATAACATTAAGTTCTTCTTGAAGTCATTTCATCACTCTCGGATGCTTTATGAGTTCTAACATTGTCCATTCAATTGCAGTATGCAACGTCTCGTTGCCTCCAAAGATTATGTCTATAATTCTATAATAAGCACACCTAGAGGGGGGTGAATAGGTGTAAATACCCTAAAATGATCTGCAGTGGTTAATTTTAAAAGTTTACTACTACAGGCTATAATCGGACGGCCTAACCCTGTCCGTATTAGTTATGTTCTTCGCCTGTTATAAACGGACAGCTAATACCTATCTGTTTTAGTATAAATTTTGGCCACGACTTTAAACCAAAAAATGCAAAATATTAAAGTATAAAACAGAAACAAAAGAACAATAAATCACGCCAAAATTTTTATGTGGTTCAGCCCCTATCCTTTAGTCTAGTAGCATAATCCACGTCCAATACCAAATGGTATTGGAGACTCACTTTATTATAATAATATTTAGTAATTACAAAGAAAATAAAACTCCTTGTTAATTACAGTGACGATCGATTGGACACCTTTGTCCCTTTTGCACTTCTACAACACCTCTCACCTCTGAGGCTTTGATAACTTCGTTGAACAGACTGAAAATTACTAAAATAAAACCCCCAAGCCAACCTAGACTTGTACTATGTTTACAATATATATTAAAAGAATGAATACAAGAACAACAATGTAAACTGAGACTTAAAGAGTGATATAGTGACTTGAATGTATTTTAGATTAACTTCCTGATAAGTTACTGTTCTTCAGTCTTTTATTTCCAATTAGTTGAGAAAAACTGTATATATAAAGGAGAGAAGGGCAACGGCTAGAACATGCAATGTTTCAATCCAAGCAACGACTAGTTTTTCTCAATTGAAATAGGAGATATCTGTTAACTGAAAAATCTTACCCTGCCATAAAATCTATGAGATAAGAATATATGAGATGTACTATTATAAAGGAGTCAAAGAATATCCAAAGTCTAGCTGAAAGAGTCCAACTAACTATCAGCATGTTTCCTTCAAAACACAACTGCTCTATCAACTTTGAATAAGAATCTTTAATTATATCAACTCCTAAAAAATCTCCAAACCAAATACGAATTGGTAACCAAATATATATATATATATATATATATATATATATATATATATATATATATATATAACAGATAACATATAAATTCCAGCTGCACAATCCTGTTACAAATCCAACACCAGATTTCAACCTCCTTAAAATACTCCAATTCATATTTGAATTTGTCTTCATAGCAAAACAGATTTAGATATAAATATAAACATATATTTTCTAGTACTATTAGATTCCAAAAAAAAAACTTAAGCATGTGGAAAATTAACCAACCTGTTATGAGGACAACCCATGCAATAACCCATGCAATCCATTATATAATAAACATGCAAAATTGTTTTTGATCAACATGACCCAATTAGATTATAAGCCAATATCAAATCAATTAAGCCCATATAAACATTGTCATCATTAAAGCCACAAAATATATACTAAAATTCTCCCCCTTTTTGACGATGACAAGATATATACCATACCCCCCTAAATATATGACTCCCCCCCTTAATTTAGGCATACTTGTTAAATAGAATCTTTCAACATCAAATATCTCATGTTAATTGCATGTATATCAAATAGCTCATGTTAAACAAATAGTATCCAAAACATAACAGTAAACATGAATCATATAATCATATATCTGCTTAACCAACCAAAACTGATTCAAATGTTTACCAAATCCCAAAACAGTTATCCAAATATTCAAAATATCCAAATTAGTTATCCAAACCAAAAATACATTCAAACTTTTATACTTCAAATATCCAAAATCCCCAAAATCTCTCCCCCTTTGACATCATCAAAAAGGAGAAACTAATTGTCTTCTTGAACAGTCTCAAACATCCCATCTTCAATCATTTTGGAAAGATCCTTGAATTGAACATCTAAAGATTCAACCCTCTCAGATAATAATGTGAGTGAAGCCGAAAAGGTGTTAATAAATTCAATCATAGTCGCTTGATTAGAACGTATTTCTTGAAGAAGATGATGAAGTTCAGAATTTTGATAATCAAAAGGATGTGGAATAGAATAAGTAGTAGGAGAATGGAAAGGAGAAACAACAGGAGCAGTAGGATCAGGAATATCTTCTTCAATGTCCCAAGATAAAACATTGTCAGCCCTAATTTTGAGTTTTGAATTGGTAAAGACTAAGTCATCAATTACTTTAGTCAATTGAAAAACTTCTTCATTTTCAAAAGATATATCAAAATGAGTAAATATCTTTGTCAAAAAGCCACCATATGGAAAACACTTAGATTTAGTTTTAACACAAATTTCCATATAATTAATCATTAAAATAGCAGAATTAAATTTTGGTTTTGACAAAATTAGGGATGACAATATCAAATCTTGATAAGTCATTTTTGACCTATCACCAGTTTGAGGGATAAGATTCGCATGAATAAGCTTGTGAATGACACTATTTAATGGAGTTGTCTCAAGAACTGTTGCCAAAGAAACAAACTCAGCTGCGCGACAGTCTTTAGCAATTCGCAATTGTTGCATAACATAGAGGTTTTCAAATTCTAGTGGCTCTTTTAGAGTGATTGGAGAAGGACCATAATAGGGTATGTCAAACAAGGCACATATCAAAGCAGAGTCAATTGAAATTATTTTGTTTTGCACAAAAGATTTAATCTGACAATTTGTGATTGACAAATTCCCATAAATTTGCTTAATCAACTTGGGATAGTCAGAGGTTGGTGGAAATAACAAACTAGATAGACCAATTTGATTAAAAAATCTTAGTAACACCAATCGTGTGAAAAAAAAACTAGGTCGGCAGGTTTGCCATACATGATTGGTTTATTGATCATTAATTTTTGAAATTGTTTGGCAAACTTGTGGGATTGAAAAATAAGAGTTGAATCATGAGTGCTAGAAATATGAGTGAAATTGGGTATACTCACATAGACTCAGTTTTTTCCTTAGATGTTCCCCCTGTCTTCTTCATCTTCTTTGAAGAAGTTCCCAAATTAAAGACCATCTTGGATAGATTTCGGTTCAGGTGTCGCTCATCTCTTGGTCCCCTTGATGAAGAAGCTCCGTCTTGACGATCTGACTCAAGAGATGCCACATCCGTAGCCTTGGGACGTTGTATCGACTGTCGTCCGGTATTGAAGATAAACCCGCCCCTTGTTTTGGCCATTTCTATGGAGGTTATGTGAGAGCTCGAAGCAAATAGAGAGAAGAAACAAACCCTAGGTTGGTGAGAGAAAAAGCGTGACAGAAAGAACAGAGGAGATAAAGAGATGAAAGGGTTGTGTTTTAAAAGAAAATAATCTGTTAAGGAGATCATAGAAAAGAGAAGAAATAAAAAAATAAAGAATAAAGAAAAATAGATAACAGAATACGAAAATGTTTTAGATAGATTGATACATGATCAATTTAGAATTTTGTCAAAGATGAGTGGGAGATGAAGAGTTTTTAAAAAAATAGAAACGGGTAAGAACAGATAAAAAAATCTCTTAGAGTTTTATTCCTGCTCAAAAACCAGCATAACAAATACCAATCGTGCCCTTATAAACTGAAAATATCAATTTTACCCTTACGTAAATAAGATCAGAATGCTAACTCACATAAAATAAATAATTTATATAATGTGAGTTGAATCCTAATATAATTTTTATTTCAGAAAGAAACATATAATAAACTGAAATATATATAGTTTTTAATTTTATGATGATTTTTTTAATTTAATTTTTATAAAAAAAAATTTAAAACTTTTTTTAAGCACATACAGACATACCAAGTTCTCTTCTCAAAGTGCAAAAACGCTCTTCACTTAAATGTTTTGTAAAAATTTCAGCCAGTTGATGTTCAATAGGGACAAATACTAATTTAATTAACCCTTTAACAACATTATCTCTTAAAAAATGATGTCACACTTCAATATGCTTAGTACGAGAATGAAGCACATGATTTTTTGAAATATCAATGGCACTAGTATTGTCACACATAATAGGCACATTTCACATATCACATTAAAATCATGAAGAGTTTGAATCATCCACAAAATTTGTGAACAACAACTACCTGACGCTAAATATTCACCTTCCGTAGTAGACAAGGCAACTGATGTTTGCTTTTTGATGTGCCAAGCCACAAGGCTTTGTCCTAAAAATTCACAAGCTCCGCTTGTGCTTTTTCTATCAACTTGGAACCCTGCATAATCTGTATCTGAGTATCCAATGAGTTCAAAGCTTGCAGATACAGGATAATATAAACCAAGATTAATTGTGCTAGATAAATATTTAAATATTCTTTTTACCGTTTAAGATGAGATTCTTTCGGTTGAGCTTGAAATCTAGCACAAAGGCACATACACTATACACAATATCCGGTCTTGATGCATTTAGATAAAGTAAACAACCAATCATACCTCGATACATTATTACTTCAACATCTTTACCTGTAACATCTGCAGTAAGCTTGATGGTAGTACTCATTGGTGTTAACTTTGGTTTGTTATTTTCAAACCCAAATCTCTTTAATAACTCCTTTTCATACTTGGATTGATGAATGTGAATCCCGTTATTGGATTGTTTGATTTGAAGCCCCAAGAAATAGTTTAATTTGCCCATAAGGCTCATATCAAACTCATTATGCATATATTGGGAAAACCACTCACACAAAGAGTTAGTAGTAGCTCCAAAAATTATATCATCCACATAAATTTGAACAACTAATTATTTTTGGTTTTAATAAAAAGAGTAGAGTCAATTTTACTGTGATTAAAATTATTTTCTAATAAAAACTTGCTTAATCTTTCATACCAAGCTCTTGGAGCTTGTTTTAATCCATACAAAGCCTTTTTAATTTAAACACATAATGTGGATATTTTTCATGTTCAAAACCGGGTGGTTACTTAACATATACTTCTTCATTTAAGTAACCATTTAAAAACGCACTTTTCACATCCATTTGATATAATTTAAATTGTCTAAAGCATGCATAGTCTAATAAAATTCATATAGCTTCCAACCTTGCAATAGGGACAAAGGTTTCTTCATAGTCTATACCTTCTTGTAGATTATAGCCTTGAGCTACCAATCTGGCTTTATTTCTTGTTATAACACCATTTTCATCTAATTTGTTTTTGAAAATCTATTTTGTACCAATAATAGATGCATTTTTAGGAGGCTTAATAAGATCCCATACCTGACATCGTTCAAATTGATTTAACTCTTCCTACATGGCGATTATCCAATTTTCATCTTGAATTGCTTCCTTGGCATTTGTTGGTTCAACTTGAGAAAGAAAGGCTGAAAATACACAATAATTCCTTGCTTTCCTTTTTGTGTTCATCCAAGTGTCGAGATCTCCTATGATCAAGTTTGAAGGATGATTTCTCATAGTTCGAGATGATTTAGGAAGCTTGGCAGTGGTCATCTGTTCGTTAGATTCAAACTGTGGTATGTCAAATTCTACATCTGAGTGTTCATCGAATTTTTCTTCTAAAACGGACGAGTCTGGCTGTCTATTTTTCGGTTTTTGCATGTCCGAGTTTTCTACTAAAATGGACGAGTCATGCTGTCTAATTTCAGCTATATTTCCTTCTGATGTGGACGACTTAGGATGTCCGAATTTAGCAGTTTAGCTTCCACGATTCATATTGTTATTTCTTGCAGAATCCTCATCTTTCGATAGATCATGGTTAAATTCATCAAATATTACATGGACAGATTCTTCAACCTTTGACTTGTCAAGATTATAAACCCTATATGCCTTACTATGTACTGAATAACCAAGAAAAATATCTTCGATTAATTTTGCATCAAATTTTCCAATATTACCATTAGTATTTAAAACAAAACATTTAGTACCAAACACTTTAAAATAATTAATATTAGGAGTCCTTTTGTTTAGTAACTCATATGGTGTTTTCAATAATATGGGTCTAATCAATACTCTATTTAGAATGTAACATGCAGTACTTACAGCCCCTGCCCAAAATCTTTTAGGCAGTTTACTTTCTTGAAGTAAAGTTCTTGCAGTTTCTTGGATAGTACGATTTTTGCGTTCTACTACACCATTTTGTTGTGGTGTTCTTGGTGCAGAAAACTCACATGTAACACCTTTCTCACTGCAATATGGTAAAAAGTCTTTTCTAAATTCCCCACCATGGTCACTCCGTATACCAATTAATTTGAGGTTGTGTTTTGTTTCAACTTTCTTTATAAGCTTTTCAAATTCTGCAAAAGCTTGATCTTTAGTTTTTAAAAATAAAACCCATGTAAATCTTGAAAAACCATCAACAATAACAAAAGCATAATGATTATTTCCTAAGCTAGCATATCTCTCGGGTCCAAATAAATCAAGATGCAATAATTGAAGAGGTAAAGAAGTTGATACCTGATTTTTACTTATAAAAGAATTTCTTGTTTGTTTACCTAACTGACATGCATTACAAATCCCTATCCTTCCATATTTTAGCTTTGGCAATCCTTTGACAAGGTTCTTGGTAGCTAGCTTGTTAATCAATTCCATATGCACATGTCCTAACCTTCTATGTCATAGAATAGTTTGATCTTGAATAGCAGTTAAACAAATATCTTCATTTTGATTTTCAAAATTAATTGTATAAATATTACCTTCCCTTTGAGCAATTAAAGGAACATTGTGAGAAGTATGAATAATATCGCATTTATCTTTTTCAAAAATTACTTTATGTCCACTATCCATTAGTTGGCTTACACTAATTAAATTATATTTTAATCCTTCAACATGATGAACATTATCAATGAAAACTTTACCATTTCCAACTTTACCTTTACTGATGATTTGGCATGTGGTGTCATCTCCAAAGGTAATAGTTCGTCCCTTCTTAGTATCTAGTGAGATGAATTTATTACTATCACCCGTCATGTGTCTAGAACATCCACTGTCTAGCACTCATTTATGTGATGATACTTTAGCTTTTAAACACACCTAAAAAAAAGAAGTAGCTTATCGTTTTGGTACCCAAATCTATTTGGGTCCGGTATTGTTAGTAGCAATTAAATATCCTTTCTTTACCCAAACTTGTTTTATTTTAATTTTATTACAGTTTGTATCAAAATGTTCTTTTAAACGATAATTTTTGCAAGTAATAAAAGGTGAACAATAAAGAGGCTTGTTCCTCGGTTTATTATTTATTACTCTAATTTTATTAGTAATGCTTGTAATTTTCTTAATAGGATTGTACCCAATTCTTTGTTTATCTAGGCTTGACCTTTGAGCACCTAATATTATGTTTAAATTCTATTCTCCTTGAACAAATTTTGCAAGATCTTTTTTCAATGATATTATTTCTTCATCATTGTTATTTTGCATGTTTGATATTTTTTCATCATTAAAAATATCAATACAAGTATCTCTCATTTTCAAACTTTCTTTTAAAACATCGTTTTCCTTTTTTAAGATCATTGAATTCTTCATTTAATTTGTTTGCACGATTATATAAAATTTTATTATAGTTATCAAGATAATCAATTTTAGCATTTAAGTTGGATACTTCACTTGATGTGCAATCTTTAACTATATATTCTTTTTCTTCAATTAATGTTTCTACCTCTTTCATTAAATCATTTATCCAATTTTTTAAATGAGCATTTTTCTCTTTAATACGAATTTTTTCATTTTTTAAAACTAGATGATCAGAAATACTAATATCACCAAGTTTAGAGTTTACCTCAGATGATTCTTGATTGCATAATCTAGTGAAACACAGTTGAGCAGTTTCATCTTCTTGCTCTTCATGATCGAACTCATCATCGCTCCATGTCATTAATGCCTTTCCTTTTGAATTGCTTGCTTTGTTCTTTCTTTTTAATTGGAAACAGTCTCTCTTAAAATGTTCGGGCCTTCCACATTCAAAATATGTATCTTTTTGTGGCTTTTGCTTGGCGTCTTTCTTGTTGTTGAATGTCTTGCCTTGGAACTTTGATTTATTCTTCTTTCTAATCTGCTCTCTCAATTTCTGAGACATCATAACTATTTCTTCATCGGAATCTTCATCATCACCTTCTATGTAGCTTTCAACTTGAAGAGCTAAGGTCTTCCTTTTCGGTCCTTCATCTTCTTTATCATACATCTTTAGTTGATTTTCAAATTTTTCAAGCTCTCCAAATAAGGTGAGAGTTTCCATAGTATTGATTGTAGTTGAGTCTTTAAGAGTTGTAACTTTTGGTGGGAACCGTTTGGGCACGACTCCAAGTATCTTTCTATTTATCTCCATTTGATCAATTTTTCGGCCGAGCATACTTAATTAGAGAGTTCATAAGAGTGAGGAATCTAGCTTGATCTTCTTTGATAGATTCATTCTTCTCTAACCTGAAAAGTTTATATTCTTACATTAACACACTTAGTTTGACTTCTTTTACCTTAGTAGTTCCCTCGTGGCTCATGATGATTGTATCCCATTTTTCTTTCGCAGTGGTGCATACAGAAACTTTGTCAATTTCAGCTTGAATCATCCCACTTAGCAATGTGTTCATGGCTTTGGAATCACAGGATACCATGTATGATTCATTTGAATCCATTTCCATGAGAGTCTTAGGTTTTCCATCATCACGTCTTGGAATGATAGGGCCATTTTCAACAACCCACCATTCCCATGGGTCTCGTTTGAGATAGATCACCATTCTAAACTTCCAAAAGTTGAAATTTTCACTTCTGAGCAACAGAGGTGGCCGGCACACCTAGAGGGGGGTGAATAGGTGTAAACACCCAAAAATGATCTACATTGGTTAATTTTTAAAATTTACTACTGCAGGCTATAATCGGACGATATAACCCTGTCCGTATTAGTTATGTTCTTCGTCGATCTGTTATAAACGGACAGCTAATACCTGTCTGTTTTAGTATAAATTTTGGCCATAACTTTAAACTAAAAATTGTAGAATATTAAAGTATAAAACAAAAACAAAAGAACAGTAAATCACGCCAAGATTTTTACGTGGTTCAACCCCTATCCTCTAGTCTAGTAGCCTAATCCACGTCTAATACCAAATAGTATTTGAGACTCACTTTATTATAATAATATTTAGCAATTACAAAGAAAATAAAACTCCCTGTTACAGCTACGATTGATTGGACACCTCTACCCCCTTTGCACTTCTGCAACACCTTTTACCTCTGAGACTTTAATAGCTTCGTTGAACAGACTGAATATTACTAAAATAAAACCTCCAAGCCATCCTAGACTTGTACTATGTTTACAATAGATATTAAAAGAAGGAATACAAGAACAACATTGTAAACTGAGACTTAAAGAGTGATATAGTGACTTGTATGTATCTCAGATTAACTTCATAATAAGTTAATGTTCTTCAGTCTTTTACTTCCAATTAGCCGTGCAAAACAGTATATATAAAGTAAAGAAGGGCAACGGCTAGAACATGCAATGTTTCAATCTAAGCAACGGCTAGTTCTTCTCAATTGAAATAGGAGATATCTGTTAAGTAAAAAATTTTACCCTGCCATAAAATCTATGAGATAAGAATATATGAGATGTACTGTTATGAAGGAGTCAAAGAATATCCAAAGTCTAGCTGAAAGAGTCCAACTAACTGTTAGCATGTTTCCTTCAAAAAACAACTGCTCTATCAACTTTGAATAATAATCCTTAATTATACCAACTCTTAAAAAATCTCCAAACCAAATACGAATTGGCAACCATATATATATATATATATATATATATATATATATATATATATAACAGATAACATATAAATTCCAGTTGCACAATCCTTTTACAAATCCAACACTAGATTTCAACCTCCTTAAAATACTCCAATTCATATTTTGAATTTGTCTTCATAGCAAAACAGATTTAGATATAAATATATAAACATATATTTTCTAGTAATATTAGATTCCAAAAAAAAAAAACTTGAGCACGTGGCAAATTAACCAACCTGTTATGAGAACAACCCATGCAATAACTCATGCAATCCATTATATAATTAACATGCAGAAACAATTTTGATCAACATGACTCAATTAGATTATAAGTCAATATCAAATTAATTAAACCCATATAAATATTGTCATCATTAAAACCACAAAATATATATACTAACAATGTCTAGTATAATTGCTTTGATATTTGTTCTATCAATTGTGTTGGATAATTGATCATGGGTACTTGAATAATTATTTTTCAGAGATAGAATCACATCAAGAAAATCCATATCAAGCCTTCTATTCCCACTACTAGCATCTTGTTCATGCTCATTGATAACAGACTCGAAGATTTCGTCAATAGCATTTCTCGTTGTCTTAATTTAGGAACATGTGTCCATTGGTATTTAATATTGACTATACAGTGATGCCCAAAAGGATATAAAGTAAATGTAATACCGCAAAAAATAATAATGAAAATCAAGATTTTCATAAACTTTATTATTTATGGAATTTTAGTTTATTTTATGTATTTTTATTTATTATTTAGAAAAATTCAGTAGTTAAATTATATTTAGTGCTTTTATGTTTTGGGTTTTAATTTTGACAATTTTATTTAATTTTAAAATTTATTTATTTTTGTTTTCCAATTAGTTATAAGAAAGTAGTTACTGCTATAAATATGCTTTCTAGGGTTTATTTACACTAACGTTTTGATTAATTGAGATTTTTATCTTTTGTTCTCTTATTAAATTTATTATTTTTTATTTGGTGTTGGTACGCTAACCTTCAACTATTATTATTATTATTTTAGGATGTTACAGTCTAACTATTATTTCGCTGCGTCAATTAACATCAGAGTTTGAATGATTATAACCGAAATTCCGAATATAAAGTAACAGCTAAAACAACTGTTGGGATTTTCTAATTTTTGGTAAAAACTAAATTCTAGAGTTGAAAATTACATAAGTCGTGATGATTTTTACATAATTCATAGAACCAGGCAACCACCAGCCAATATGTTCACAACAAAACAAAAAGTAATAAATCATGTACTACTTTTGATCTTTATTTTAGATTTTACATGCATAGTTTACCTTTCAAACCTTTAACCTTATCTTCTGTTCAAACAATTATAGGAGATATTTTCAGGGTTTAAAGAAATAATGTCCGAAGCATCTTAAGTTTGGGTTGATATTTTAGTTTCGAATTTTACATTTAATACCTTTAATTTCATGTTTTTTTTTCCAATATTAATTACAGTGTATGAACTATTACTATTATGATAAAGTAATACTCTAAAAGACTATTTAATGAGGGACAATATAGTAACAATTGAAATTCTGTAAATAAGCACACTTAGAAGGGGGTGAATAAGTATAAATACTAAAAGTAGTTTACAGTGGTTAATTTTAGAATTTTCCTACTACAGGTTAACACTGTCTGTTTTAATATATGTTCTTCGTCAGTTATAATCAGATAGGTAATCCTTGTCTGTTTTAGTGTATCTTCAAGCACAAACTAAACCTAAATATGTAGAATATACATGCAGATTAATAAAAAGAACATAATAAAAATCACACCAAGATTTTTACGTGGTTAAACCTCTATCATCTAATCTAGTGGTCTAATCCACGTCCAATATATAACAACTAGTATTGGAAACACTTTTTATTAAACTTAATATTCAATTAGTTACAAAAAAAAAAAAAAAAAAAAACTTCCCTGTTCAAAGAATTTCAATATCTCCTATAATTGAGACCTTTGAAACCTTTGAAGCTTTCATTGAACAGACTAACTATTACAAGTGAACTCAAGCCAAACTAAGCTTGTACTTAGATTACAAAAGGTTATGAAAGAGTACAATTTTCAGCTCAAAAAGATTTGAGAATGATACAATGAATAGCTGAAATAACACTAAGTAAGCTTTCTGATGTATTATCAACTAGTTCAGCACCGGCCATGGGCTTTGGCTTTAGCCCCACTAAAATTTATAAATTTTTAGGGCCCCCAAGAGATATTTGTGTTATGTATATATATACTCAAAACAAAAGTTTCCGGATTACGTCAGTTTAAATTTAAAGGCCCACATAAAATTTACCCAATGAAATAGGCTTAAATCTCAATGGCAGACTTGTATTCTTTTGTATTGATGCTCTTTTGTTTAGGGAAAGTTCTTAGTTTTTTGGGTTAATTACATATTATAGTACATTTTTAAAAATAATTACAATAATCATACATCTATAAAATAATTACAAAAATATGACATTGCATCATATTTATTTACAATTCTAATACAATTAGGAGTCCTTAAATTAAGGGATTAGTATTAATAGGTTGACATGGTAATTTAGTTTCCATCTTCCTCAAACATTCCATTCTCGTTCGGTCTCTCTCTCTCTCCGCCCTTAACTCTTCGTTCGGTTTCTCTCTCTCCGCCCTTACTACTTCTCTCTCTCCTCTTGAACTCGTCGACAGCGGAGTGAATCTACTTCTCTCTCCGCCCTTAATACTTTTCTCTCTCCTCTTGAAGCCACTCGTCGTCAGCGGACTGAATCTATTTCGTCAGACGATGGAGTTCTTGCTTTGGTATGTACATGGTTGAAGTGATGTTGTCATACTATGAGTCTGTACTTCTGGCCACATTCTGTTTATGTTAATTTTTTTATTGAATGAATTTTTCTTTATCTCCATGACTGGGTTATTTGTGATAGACATCATTTAACAGCATAATATTTGCTAAAGTGGATAATTATTTTCAAATTGTTTAGGCTCTTAACATATATAGTCTGCTTTTGAATGATCATGATTGTCTCATCTCCATTTTGCCATTTTACTTCTGCATCATATACTGACACAAAATTAATTTTTGGGGGCTTGATGTAATGCTTACGTTGTAGCTACGACAAGCAATAAAAAATAGATACTATCATATAATTGTTTGGTTACTTCTGTATTATGTTTTGGTTACTGTTAGATTGTGATTCGGATACCATTTTTGTTACCTTGATTTGATATTTTGGTTACTTTTTTATGTTGTTATGGTTACCATGTATTTGCTTAGTATACATGGTTGACTAAACTGATTTTGGTGTACATGTTGTTTATGTATTGGTTACCATTTTTACATGTTTTGGTTACTATCATATAAATATTTGGTTACTTCTTTAGTATATTTTTGGTTACTATTAGTTTCTAATTTGGATTCCATTTTTGTTTCCTTGAGTTGAGATTCTGGTTACTATTTTTTGTTGTTCTGGTTACCATGTATTTGCTTAATATATATGGGTTGACTAAACTGTGTTTGGTCTATATGTTGTTTATGTATTGGTTACCATTAATATATGTTTTGGTTACCAGCATATAACTGTTTGGTTACTTCATGAGTATATTTTTTGTTACTTTTAGCTTATGATTTGGATACCATTCTTTTTCCTTTAATTGGGTTTTTGGTTACTTTTATATGTTGTTTTGGTTACAATGTATTTGCTTAGTATACATTGGTTGACTAAACTGAACTTGGTCTACATGTTGTTTATGTGTTGATTACCATTAAAACATGGTTTGGTTACTATCATATAAATGTTTGGTTACTTCTTTAGTATATTTTTTGGTATACATATTTTTGTTTTGGTGACCTTTAAATTATGTTTTGGTTAATATTATATATAACTGTTTGTTTATTACATAAAATGGTTTGTACTACATGTTGTTTATATTTTGGTTACAATTAGTTTATATAATATAATTTTTTTGTCACTGCTTTATTATGGTATGGTTAATGTTATATTATGATATGATACCTATGATTAATGGGTTCTCTATTCACTAATCTCAAGGTATTTCTCTTCCTCCCACAGGTTCATACATAATGCAGAAGTCTTTTATAGAGAATGAGAGCAGTCGTGAAGAAAAAGTAGCAGCAGCTAAAAAACTAAAGTCTCAGAAAGATTTGTAACAGATTTTGATTAGTTCGGTTGTTCATACCTTGGTTTTTGTTGGATATTCATAACCATTTGTTATGGTTAGTAAATATGTAATGTTTATTGGAGCTTATGTAAATGGGATTACATATTTGATTATATTATCAATTATTTAACATTGTTTGTTGGTTCGTATTTGTTACTTCTAAGTTGTGTCTGATATATTGTTTGAAAGGTGCAATTGGTAACCAAACATGCATAGAAGGGTAACCATTTTATTTTTTGGTAGTAACCAGATAGTTACAAGCTCGTATCATGACATATATCAAATGTTAAAATGTACATGTGAGAGTATACATATGTTGCCTAAATTGGGTTTGATATACAGGTTGTTTCTGTTTTGTTTACCATTAAAACATGTTCTGGATACTTTTATATAACTATTTGGTTACTTCTTTATTATGTTTTGGTTACTGTTATATTATGGTTTGGCTACTATCATTGTTTCCCCAGTGTGGGATTTTGGTTATTTTTATTTTTTATTCTGGTTAATATGTAATTGTTTAGTATACATGAATTGCCTAAATTGGGTTTCATTACATGATGTTTATGTTTTGGTTACCATTAAAACCTGTTCTGGTTACTATCATATAATTATGTGGTTACTGTTTTATTATAATTATAAGTTCGTATGAGGACTGTTATAAAGTGTTAAATGTATATATTTTATTTATACCCTGTCATCATGATGGAATAAGAAACTCCAATTAAGAGTTTCCATTTATATATATGATAGTCATTTATAGATCTCATATTAAAATAAAAGTAGTTTGAGATGTAACAACTGAATAAACATTGTAAAGTAACCAAATTAATATTAGACAGTAACCAAATTACATAATTTTAGTAACCAGAATATAAACTACATTTTTACATGCAATTTTGAAGGTCTAAATGATGGAATTTGACCAAAAAACCCTGCAGTTCACCAGCAACGCTCGTGACTTTTGATCGTTGACCCGTTTCTGATGAAACTAGGCTATGGAAACGCCAAAATTCGACACTCCAAATTTGATAGAACAATGCATATCATGTTTTTCATTTCTCCAAGCGAACAAGTTGATGGAACTAGTATGCCGGTAACTTCAAATTTGGTGTATTGGTTACTATCAGTCCATGTACCGTTGAAATAAAGTACAACAGGAATCAATTTCATTGTCTGATAACAGAATAAGTACTGTAAAGTAACCAAATCAATGTTAGCCAGTAACCAAACTACATAATGTTAGTAACCAGTACATAAAATACATTTGTACATTCATTTTACAATAGAAATAATCAGTATATTGATATTTATTACCAATTAAACTATAACAGTTGTATGAAGGTAACAAATGTAGCCAATAAGTAACCATCATAATAAAACAAACAAATATAAAACACCGTAATATTATATAGTAATAATCATAACAACATATACAGTAATCAAATCCAATTTAAACAGTAACCAACACATATTTATTTAGTAGCCACAAGATAAACACATTCTCCATTGCATTTTTATAGTAAAAACCAACTAGTATAACTTGATTGTTACCAACTAAAGGCTAAATATTGTAAGAATGTAACCAATGTAGCTAACAAGTAACCATTAATATAAAACATATAAGTATAAGTATAATTAGATTAATACAGTAACCAGGTCAGCACTAATGAGTAACTATTATAATTTTACATAGTAACCATGTCAGCATTAGCCAGTAACCAATATAATGTTAAACAGTAACCAAGTCAGCATTAGTCAGTAACCAAGTCATCATTTTTTAATAACCAAGTCAGCATTAGTAAGTAATAATATGCACTAACCATTATAATTTTACACAGCAACCAAATAAACATTATACAGTAACCAAATCAATAATAAACAGTAACCAATTTCTATGTACTTAGTAACCAGAATATAAAACATATTTTTACATGCATTTTGCAATCAAAACAGTTAGTATACTGACTTTGTGACCAATTAAAGAGCGAAAAATTTAAGAAAGGTAACCAATATACGAGTATATAGTAACCACGGGGTAACCAAATAAATATTATACAGTAACCAAATCAATAATAAACAGTAACCAACTTATATGTACTTAGTAACCAGAATATAAAACAGATTTTTTCATGCATTTTGCTATCAAAACAGTCAGTATACTGCCTTTGTTAATCGACATCAATTTTGATTACTGTACACCATAAAAAACATTACCAACCATGTGGTTAATGGTTACTAAAATTAAATAATTATATATTCATGTAAACAATTAAATTTGTTGTATTGGTTACTGTCGGTCTCCATTGTCTGACAACTGAATAAACATTATAAAGTAACCAAATCAATATTAAACAGTAACCAAACTACATAATCTTAGTAACCAGAAAATAAACCATATTTTTACATACAATTTTGAAGGCCTAAATGATGGAATTTGACCAAAAAACCATGCAGTTCACCAGCAAAGCTAGTGATTTTTGATCGTTGCCCCGTTTCTAATAAAATTAGGCTCTGAAAACGTCAAAATTCGACACTCCAAATTTGACAACATTATACAGTAACCAAATTTAGATTAGACATGAAGCAAAAGTAGAGTATTAACCTTCAGCAAACCAATATTAGCTCATTAGGAGTAGCTAAATTGATCAGGCAGCCGATGCTTGAGTTCATTAGGCAGCCGATGCCTGAGTTCAGAGTGAATGTGACAAAGAGATAGCCTCAAAGCTTCCTTCTTCTTTTTTTATCGTCGATGTGAAGAAGAAAGGGTTTCAGTTTGGGTCGAAGAAGAAAAGGTTTCAGTTTGGTTATGTAAAGAATCAATCAACAATCAACAATCAAATTTGTTACAGATCGAGGCTGGTTACTAATCTTGAAGTTGTTGTTGATATTGAAGTTGCTGTTGATCTGAAGTTGTTGTTGATCTTCTTCGATATTATCCGATCTCAGAGTTGCATCGTCGTTGGAGAAGTCGTCTTCTCCGATCTGTCGTTGCTCTGTTTTTTCGGATCTGAAAGTTGCTTGTTTTCTTCATTAGCGTGAATTGTTGATCGGTTGGTTGAAAAAATAAAAGTCGGTAACTGACGTGTAGGGTGTTAATGACCGTAATTTTAGCAACCTAATATTGTGTTATTGCGTTATTTTTGTAATTATTTTGTGAATGTTTTATTTTTGTAAATACTTTCTAATTGTTGTATATTAGTGTTAAGAACCCTATTTTTTTTATGTCTATCTTAATAACCATTCGCAAAAGGCCCATTTTTTTGTTGTAGTTTTAGGGCCTTAAAAATTCAGGCCCGGCCCTGAATTGGTTTGCAGCTTCAAGTGTTCTGTCCTCTTTTGCCGAGTAGGATGCATATATATAGAATAGAGAGCAACACCTAGTAAGAAACTGTTTAGTATGAATAGCAATAAAGGCTAACCATATCAACAACCTGTTATATCTAATAGCTATAATATATTTACAAAACAGAAGGTTAAAGATATGATGAATATAAGATATGCTAAAATAATGGAGTCAAAAAGATATTAAAGATAAAGTCCATCTCTTAAGCAATCCTTGATCAGCTAGATGAGTTACCATGATAGACTCCAAACCAAACCTGAACAGATTCCTTAAATTAAACCAATTCCTTAAAACACTCCAATTCGAATTTGAATTGGTTTTCATAGCAAAAACAGTTTAATAAAGCTATACCAATTTTAACAACTGTTTAAACATATATTAAAAAAATATTATCCAACTATATCAGTTTCCAAAAAAGATTGAAACGTTGAAATCAAATAGACTTCTAAATATAAGGAACTTCCTTAATATACTCCATTTGATCAAGTATAGTGTGAAAAGGATTCTTAGCACAATATATGCCTGCCATGATCTTTTATTAAAACAGTCCAAAATATAATCCATGCAATTCATAAAATAACCAACATGTATAACCATATTTATTATATATTATTTTCAACAAACCATTACAAAATCAATTCAGCCCATTTATTAACTTATAATCTCTAGCGCATTGTCATCATTAAAATTACAAAGTATAAAAACTAACAACCATAAATAATACTTCAGAGTTATGTTTGTTTGCAAAAAATATGATTGAGATTGGACTATTTATCTTAATTTAACACTATTTCAGATTATTTATTCCCATGATAGGGGATTAAAAGTCCTTTGGACTATTTTTTGTCATTTCTAAGGCTATTTATGAAGAATTATATAATGACATGATGAATGCGATTAATAGTTCCCCCCATTTTAATAAGTTATCAAATGACTTTATGGTTGATAGTCTCATATTAAGGGACTAAATAGTTCCTCGTCAAAGGATTAAATAGTCTGAAATAGTGTTAAGTTAAGACAAATAATCTAATCCCAAATATGTATTTTGCAAACAAATATGACCCAGAAGACCATTTAGTGAGGGACAATATTATATAGTAACAATAAATAATACTCAAAATACCCTTTAATGAGGGACAATATAGTAACATGGGCTTCTGAGGTATTTAGCCAATACATTTTTTTTTGAAGCTCAAGTTTTAGGAGAACAATATAATCTCATGATCAAGTACATCATTAATTTACTATTACAATTACAGTATCAAGAAATAATCAAACCTCACTAATTTTTGGAGTACAATATAATCTTATAATCAAATACATCATTTATTATTACAATATCAAAGACCAATCAAACCTTACTTGAGGAGAAAAAAACAAACTCGCAAACAAACTTCACGTGAAGAAAAAACACACTTCACATAAAAAAAGAACAGAAATAAACTCACCTAAGTGAGAATCAAATCTGAGACATATAGGTCACATTTTTTTAGTCTTGACTACTAGATTAAGACCTTATCAACTTTACTCAATAAGTTTGAACGGTAGAATTAAGTAAATTTATGAGCTTAAAGCACAGCCAAATTAGACAAAATATAAAGCAACATTGACATTTTCAAACATGGACTTTTTCATATTCGAAGAGTAGGTATTGCAAGTAAGGGCTTTGCTCTTGGTAATGATAGACCAAATTTTTCATCCATGTCCAACTCATCAGGCGACGTGCCAATAGGTAACTCCCAGCTGAAGCAATGTACCAATTGAGCCACCACCAATTTAATGTTAATTAGGTCTAAGTACATTCCTGGACACCCTCTTCGGCCTGAACCAAATGGTATAAGTTGGAAATGTTGTCCTCGTAGATCTATATTTCTTCCAGTAAACCTCTCAGGAAGAAATTCTAAAACATTATCGGACCACACGTTAATATCTCGTCCTAATCCCCAATCATTGACTAAAATCCGTGATTTCTTTGGTATGTAATATCCATTTATCACAATATCTTCCATAGACTCATGAGGAACCAATAATGGCCCAACGGAGTGTAGTCTAAAACTCTCTTTAACTACCATGTCTAAGTATTCTAACTTAGGCAAATGAGCTTCTTCCACCATTTCATTTTCTCCTACAATAGCATTAAGTTCTTCTTGAAGTCGTTTCATCTCCCTCGGATGCTTTATGAGTTCCGACATTGTCCATTCAATTGCAGTGTTCGACGTATCAATGGCTCCAAAGATCATGTCTACTATAATTGCTTTGATATTTGTTCTATCAATTGTATTGGATAATTGATCATGGGTACTTGAATAATTTTTCTTCAAAGATAGCATCACATCAACAAAATCTCTATCAAGCCTTTTGTGCCCACCGCTAGCATCTTGTTCATGCTCGTCTATGATAGACTCCAAGATTTTGTCAATAGCCTTTCTAGTGATCTTGAGACGTCGAGTCAGTCCCTAATAAAAGTTAAAATGTTACAGAAATATTTGATCCCTAATAAAAGTTAAATACAAAAGATTTAATTAACAAATGGCAAATAATTAATTTCAAAAAATATACTAGAAAATGACGCGAAATCCATGTTGTAAATATCAACATTCCGTTAAATGGAGTTAAGAGTTTGACTGTGAAATTAAACGTTTTTCTTCTAATGCAAGTTCTTTTTAAATGGCACTATAACTTATTAACTTTTAAACATAGACAAAAAAATCAAAGGGTATGCTAGAATATAGTAAAACTAATAAATTAACTAAATTTTTATGTGATTCACGAGTTGTAGTCAAGCTCTTTATATTGCACGAAAAGTACAAGACTACTGGTTATCTTTAAACTTACAAGAATTAAGGAAAATTGAGTAGAATATCACCTCCCAAATTTAAGCCCTACATGGTTGTTGGAGTGTGATTATTTGGATTTATTTGGACAGTGGGAGTCCTTGTTAAAGTAAGATTGTGTTTCATTATTCGGTGGAATAAAGAGATTTGATTTGGAAAAGAATCTATCAGCCATTAATTGCATTGATGGTGGACGTGATATTCAATAAGCAAGGGTTTGGAGATACAAGACACAAGAGCATATGACACAAATAAAATTTGTACTCTCCATATTATGACAGTGAATTATCGTGCTTTATGATGATCAAATCTCAAAGGGGCATATATTTACCTGGAGGTCAAGTGCCCCAAGGAAGGGCACATAGTCCGCTATATTGAAAGCTCCTAACAACTCCGCGAGCTCTTGAATAACTCCATGAATATCAAATCTCTCATCTCTACTTCTCCCAAAAAGCATCCTACAAGTCATATCCTCAATCAACCCTGCCACCTTCCCACTAACATCCACCACCTCACGCGCCGCCGCAGCTCCTCTTAGCCCCTCCACCAACAACCCAATCTCCTCCCTTCTCATCCCGGTAAACGAGTCGATCTTTGTAACACTAAGCAACTCCAGTGCACAGAATTTCCTAACGTTGCGCCAATACGGCCCATATTCAGCAAAGGCCATGTCTTTTGCCCCATAGACTAAATACCAGGCCGCCTGAGATTTAGGCCGGCTAGCAAAAACGGTGTCATGTGTCTTAAGGAAGAGCTCGGCAGCTGCCGGAGTTGAGACAACAATGGTTGGGACATTTCCTAGGCGGAGGGACATTATGGGGCCGTACTTTTTGGCTAGGTTGTAGAGGGTGCGGTGGGGGAAGGTTCCTAACATGTGGAGGTGGCCGATAATTGGTAAGCCTCGGGGTCCTGGTGGTAGTTTGTGGCGGCGGTATTGTGATGGTGTGGTGGTCCGGCGGATTGTGGACACTGGCGGAACCAGGGGGGGCCAGGGGGGCACCTGCCCCCGGTAGCCGGCCGGTCGAGGGGAGGGGAGGGGAGGGGAGGGGAGGGGAGGGGAGGGGCGGGGGCGGGGGCGGGGGACGGCCAGTCACACACACAAAAATAAAAAAAAAATATAAAATTGGTTATGTAAAATAAGTTTATAGAAATTGGATAGAATATATTTGTTATTGATTTGAAATTGGTTATGAAAGTTTTGATTATGGAACCATGAAAGGTTTAGATGATATAAGGATGAAATATTGTATGGAGGTTATGTGTTTATATGTTTGGATGTCGTGAAACTAGGATTTTTAAAACTTGCATACCATGTGTTTGTATAAATGCCATAAAGAGATTAATTTGGTTAAAACATGAAAATTAACGGGTTCTCTCTGTAAATTGATGTACATACATGAGTTATAAGTTAACTCAAGTTGTTTGAGTGCTTCATCAGTTAAAAAAAATCACTTTAACGGCCACTTTTTCTGCCAACCGCTTCAATTCCTACACGTCGTTGCTCCGGACCTCTATTAATCGCCCTCAAATTTTACCCCCACCTCAAATTTTATTCTGGTTCCGCCGCTGGATGTGGATGAACCAAAAGATGGCTACAAGAAGAGGAAATAAGGTAAGAAATAAGGAGGGAGACATTTTTGGTGTTTGGTGATTGGTGTTTCAAAGAAATGCATACTTTTATACTACGTCATTTGTGATGGTGGGCCCAGGCTGTTATTGTTGAGTAGTTAATTTGTCATGGGGAATACTTAGGGAGCTCTCATTTTCATTTATTTTTTGTTTTTTATTGTTTTATTGTTTTATTTTTGTCTTATTATCTGACTCATAAATTAGATTTTTTCGTTTTTTTTTTCAAACTTAACTATAATTAAGGAATTGCGTTATGCTCAATGGTAATTACTCTTCTAAAATTTATTAAAAAAATGAAAGATAAATAAATTAGTATATAATATAGAGATAATATTAAAAATTAAATTATTAATATTTTTTTAAAATCTATAAATAACAAATAAAAAAAGAATAATATTTATCTTCTAAAATCACAAATAAAGAATAGAGGGAGTTCTACTTAACAAAATTATATAATATGAGACGAAAGATGAGTGAGATGATGTGCTCTAACAAAAGATTTGGACAAAAGATGAGTGAGATGATGTGCTGTGACAAAAGATTTGAGCAAAAGATGAGTATTCCATTAGTTTTCAAAATGATGGTTTATGGACAAAGTTTACACAAATTTAGGAGGTTGTATTCAATTAAATTTTTTTTTAAGTGGCATATTTTTGTATAGTTTATGAATTTTAATGACTTTTTAAGATTTTAAAGACTTTTTTAAAATGACTTTTATAGACTCTATGAAATAAGTGATAGATTTTAATAGACTTTTTATCAAGATTTTAATAGACTTTTGTATACTTATAATATATCTTATAGGTTATATTAATTATTAATTAGCTCATGTGTACAACCTTTCACTCTTTTTTCATGAACTACAGGAAATCTCATTATTTCATTAAATTATTGTGGCATGAGATTTAATATATGTTAAAAGCATTCATATTATTCTACTCATTTCATGATAAATTTGGAAACTCGAATACGAATAAAATTTTAGAAGCTACAGACGTAACACAAAAATTAAGCTCACTTTTCATTGAACTATATATACTATATATGTGTACGATTTTTTAGTAGGAGTACCAAACTCTGTTTTTCACAAAATAATATAACAATAAAAATCTATATGATCGCAAAACTTTATACATGTAAGTAAATTGCCACCAAGTTATAAAAAATTTACCAGATAGATTTTTAGTCGTCAGTAAGCCACAGACAAAATTGTCAGAGAGATTTTATTTTTCTTAAAATTAGTAATAGTTGTTAGCGAACCATGAACCAAAATTGATCGTTCAAAAAATAATTATGCGACTTTTTAATTTATTTATGATGTTAGAAATTAATTAATTAAAATGTTACGTATCTAATTTTTTAACATCGACCGTTGTCATCTTTTAACTAATTTTTTTAATTTTGATGAGTTTTAGAATTTATCAAGATTCGTATATATATATATATATATATATATATATATATATATATATATATATATATATATATATATATATATATATAATATTTAAAATCAAAATTTACTGTTTGATTTTTCAAAGTTATAACGAGATATTCCTATAATAAAAGTTTGTGTAATTTATCTAATTTTTAATAAATTTAGTAAAAAAAAATATAAACGGTTTATAACTTTAATAATTATATTTTTTAAAATTAGATTAATTTATATTCATTTTAAGTTAAAAATTTCCCGGAGAGTTTTACAGCTTTTGAATTTTTCATAAAAATCTCTCTGCAATTTTTTTACTGACGATTTGAATTTCTACGTTTGTGTTTAATATTTGGAAGTCTTTAAAAGTCTTTAGATCAGATTTTGGATATGGGTTGATAGTTATAATTTTTCTTCTAAAGTCTGTCAAACTCTATCATTTGATAGAAATCTAAAAAATCAATAACTTTTTAAATACCAAAATACTTTTATAGACTTTATAAAAGTCTCAATTCAATACCACCTAACTTTTAAAGACATTACAAAAGTTATAATTGAATACCAGTAAACTTTTATAAACTTTTTAAATGTCTTGATTGAATACAGCCAAACTTTTAAAAATTTTAAAAATTTTAATTGAATACACCCTCCTAAGATACTCAAATAAAAGGTATAAATTTATTTTTTTATTTTACCCTTTTATTGGTATTTGTGTGTTAATTTTTTTAATTGACTCTTGAAGAGAGTGGATTAATTTGAGCCATTTATTTGTGATGTGATTGATTTGGTTAAAATGTAATATAGTCAATGGTGAATTAATCAATGTAAAACTTTATCTTATTGACTAATGTACTTTGCACATGCTTTTGAGAATAATTTTTTTTATCACTTAAGTCATTTTTTTTTATACAAAAAAGTTTATATAATTTATTGGAGACATATCCATATTAAATATTGTAAGAATAAGATTATCTTTACAACAGATTTCAATCGTCTATCCATCTATCTAACTGTAAAATTGATCTCCCGTCTACAGTTTATTATGTAAGAGCCCGCGGTTTAATTTTGCGGACTGAATAGTTGACCAAAATACCCATCCTCCGTTCGTAGAATTAAACTGCGTATGCTAGGTCCGTAACCATCCATAGTATCCGCAGTATTAAATTGTGGATGTTGAGTCTCTCCAAACGATGTCGTTTTGCAGATAACCATACAGAAATAAACTGCAGACTCTAATGTCAGCTTCGTTTTGCAGATAACCATCAGCTTTCCATGGGTTGTTTTGTAGAAATACATGACTGCTTCATCCTTCAATGGTAAGAAAATTCACCGCATAATACTAAATATATGGCATTTAAAATTGATCAGATGTGACTGGAAATATATCATCTAGTTGTCGATAAGTAAAAATTGCAGGATTAATTTTGTATTTCAACTTATTAATAGTCACTCTGTCATATCTAATCTGTATGTAGAATTTTTTTTTCATTTTTCAAGTACTGAGTTGGTTAATTGACTATTCAGGAGAGACTACGACTTAATCTTAGGGAAAATGAAGCTATTTTCGAAGGAATTTTTTGTGGAAAATAAGATTTTTTCTTGTAGTGAATTTTGTATTTCTTCTTGTATATTATTGTTTAAGCTAATTCCGACAGAATTTTTGTTGAAAATATCCTTCTTAAAATCAATTTAAAACCAACATGTGGCAAGATTTTTTTGACGTAAAGTTTCGTCGGAATTACATTGCGTCGAACCTACATTAATGTCGACCAAAATTCTATCGACCCTATGTCTGTCAAGAATAAATATTTTCGACGAAAATCTCGACGGATTTATATCCTCAACCGATTTATAACTCAATTTTTTAAAAATATTTAAATTTAAAGTTGACATAATTTATTGAAGTTTTAAAATAATAAAATTTATAACCAGTGGTACTATTTTAATGGTTTATGATATTGAAATTCTACTCCTTCCGTCCCTAATTATTTGACGTTTTAGAGTTTTTTATTTGTTCCTAATTGTTTGATATTTGTTTAAATCTAAGAGAATTAATGAAATTTTTTTCAAAATTACCCCTCATTAGTCTGCTTATTTTTTTGATACTTTAAACTCTCTCTCCTTATCTCAACAAAACTCTCCTTATCCTAACAAAAGATTTAAGGATATTTATTATAAATAATTGAGTACTATATTTAATATTTTTTAATTATTATTTTAATTCTTGTATCTACCTTTAAAATGTCAAATAATTAGTAACAGATAAATATATATTAACAAAAATTAATGGACGGCAAATTTAAGGATAATGTGTCAATCCTGTATCACTAAAAAGAAAACTCGTTTGGCGACCTCCTTTGTCTCTCCTATCTCTCTTAATCAACATTGCAAGACAAGGCAAGACAAGACAAGATCAATAATATTTGGCGGAAATGACAAAAATATCCCTCTCTTTTTTTACTATATAATTTCGGTTAGCAATTTCATTTTTCGAAGTTCCAACATCTCTCTACGAGATAACTTTAAATCATGAATATTTTAAATTTCATTTCTTATATATACAACTCTTTTACAATATTTAATTTTTTTAATTATTATTATGACTTCATAAATCTTTAATCCCATCCCCATTTACCACCATAATCCTTTTATCAATCAACGAAATTTAAATAATTCAGACTACTTTCTAAATAATAAAATCATAGAGTCCAAAACTGAAAATAATTATTCAATAAAGTTATGATTGATGGCGCGTAAAAAGACATGATCATGCCATGTGAAAAGAAAGATTTTTAGCCACGTATATTTGTGTATACGTGACATAGATAGGAATTAATATTTTAATTTATTTTATCTTATCACAACAATCACAGATAATTCAACATTAATTAGGCAAATTAGTCATCGTCCGAAAAAGACTGAAATCGACAACATCGGATAGACTTGAAAATACTGCTAATTACTCCCTCCGTTTCTAAAAGATTGTCGTTTTAGAAGAAAAAATTTATTCTAAAAAATTTATCGTTTACAACTTTGGAGGAGAATAAATTATTTACTTTCCTATATTACCCCTACCTTCTCTCATTGTCCCAAGAAATTATCTTCCTTGTATTGATAGTTTTCAATTTCCCATAGAGGGGTAGTGATGGAATTTCAAACAAATTTTACTTGATAAATGATACTATCTTAATCCATCTGCCAAAACCTTAAAGGACAATATTTTAGGAACGGAGGAAGTACAATTTTATTGTTATCAAAAATTAAATAAATCACATTAATTTTAAACTTGAAAATATCTCACATCAACAGAGGGAGCAACTGGACATTACCACCCGTGAACAGGACCACACTTTGCAACCTATTCCAACAAAGGCGTAAGATTTCAACTACCAAAACACAATAAAAAACCACAAACAAATAAACAACCTTCATTAACAAAACCCTAAGTTACAGCATAAGATACATATGAGCCTAACTACTAATACACTAGGTAAACCTAACCAAAACACAAGAATTAAACAACAAATACACAACACCTCTAAATCCCCCTAAACAAAGATGCTCTGCTCTGCCATAACTCGAACAAAATACATAAGTTTTGAACAATTCAGATGGCCACAATATAGACTCCTGCACCTGCTATATAGAAACTTGCCGGAATCTAGCGACCCAATAGTTGATTGGGGAAGGAGAAACCCTAGGTGCACGGGCAGCACGGCAGAGAAGGGGAAACAAATACTGATCTCCAATAGACTGACCAACCAATTAGCTGAATATAATTTCCTAAAAATTCTTTTATGCACGTAAGAATCCGTTCGGAGTGAGCCTTAAATTATAATGTCATATAAAGACTTTGCAGAGGTCGATCTCTTCCATTCTTTTTTATTTCCTCAAAGCTTAAATCATTTTACTCTTCCCTTGGAAGCAAGTAATATCAGCACCCTAAAGGTCTGATATTGCTCATAGCAAGATGGAACTGAGGGAAGGATACACCATGACATTATCATGTCATGCCAACATTCACCATGGAAAGTAAGGTAACAATGCATAATAAAAAAACTAAAGTTGCTAACATTCACAATGAAATATAAATCAAACGAAAGTAATTGATTAAAACTAATCTTAATCTGGGCTTATCATCATTATCATTGCCTGTCTAGAAATATCAAGCTGATCCGAGTCCATAAACTCTACTCGTTATTCTAAGACTGTCAGACTGACAAGTGACAGCCCTATGCATCCAACAAACAATCACTGAAGTAAAAGGACTTTTCACTAACATTCACATCTTACCCCTCAATGTACTACATATGGGTTGACTTTTTCCTTAGCAGAAGAGTAGTCTGTAATAAGAGAGAGTGTTAGCTCTTACAACCTTATATAACTCTCCTCATTGAGTGTATACTTCAGTACGTATTTTTGTGCTCTCTATGGGGAAACTCTAAGGGATGGGTGCTGATATTAACAATTCCCAAAAGATTGGGTTCATGAGTCCGTCAACTATCTACAAACTCACCTAACATCAAACTCCACATTGATTATCCTCAGTTCTGAGACATTATTGTAGATTTTAAAAGGCACTCATTCCTAGCCAGGAAAAGTATTAAGAACATTTTCATGCATACCCAGAACGCAAATCATTTAACTTTAGAACCTTTGGGAAGTATTAATCTTGTAAATAGCTTAAGGCTCAACAAATGCCCCACGCAATGAACTGTGCCAAATAAGTCTCCATTCTAACTAGTATTTCCTACTTTGTGAATCATAGGGGTTTTACAAGTTTACAAGCATATCTTCCTATACAACCTGCTTATACACTGCAATAGGAACTTGCTCTCAATGTTCAACACGGCAATTTCAAGTATTACTGCAAATATGAAGTTTGCCATGCCAACTGCCAACTGCCAACTGATGGGGATCGATGATTTAGTTTTCTTATTCATTTATTTTGTTTATTTCAATATTATGGACTTGTTCTAATGTCGGCACTTCAAGAGAGAATCGGAGACTAATATTTGATTATTCTTTTTTGTTAATGACAAAAGGGGAGAGATAATTCGGATGGGGGCTTCACATCTTCTTTACATTCTATTGATAGATGATGTTATTTAATTTCTGTTGATGGATGATGATATACGATGAATGTTCTGGATATTTGATTGAGATGGATTTTTTTTTACTATTATAAGTTCAATTTATTTGATTTTCCAATTTATAACAGCTTTTCTCGGATTGGTTCCTGTTTTATATGAATATGCATAATTTTAAGGGTAGCCATAATAGCTGGATTATATGTTTTGTTTTATGGCAAAATTAAGGATTTAACCGCTATAGTTGGCAGGTTTTACTTATTTCACAACTGAACTTTTAATTTTTTGAATTATATCATTAAATTAATTAAAATTTTACAATTGGTTAACTGAAGCTCAGTTCTGTTAAATTGAACGTGAGTTTTTTCCTACATGGCTTATTAACACAAAAGGAAATATGACTCAGCTTTTGAATAAGACAAAACAGCTCAGCTGACCAACTGTTCTCTGAAGATTAGAATCAAACAAGTTGTGGGCATTCGCTACCTTACAGATTTTGCCAGAGAGGACAAACTCATTCAAATCCTTAACTGAGAGACCATTAGTAGAAATAAAATCCATAAGATTTTGGTTTTTCTTCCTCTCGGCTACAACATCAATTCGGTCTTACTGAGTTAGGTGCTGAGCAGCACGAAAGATATCATGGACTTGATGACTAGCCAGAGGACCCAAAGTGGGCAAAGTGGGGAGACCATCATTATCAGAAACCGAGTCCTCTGAACCAACTGGGATGGGAAAACCAAGAGCTTTTGAATCTGCCATATCTTCCAACGGAATAGTAATCAAAGGGGAAGAAGGAGCAGAAACCCCAAAATCAGAAAACCCATCACAAGGTTGGCTACTGACAGAGTTACCGTCCAAAAGGTGAGAGTAATCTACCATGGGAAGGGAAAGGCTGAAGAAGAGGAGAAGACCTAGAGGAAGTGTGACAAACCGAAAATTTAGAAAATCTTGATTAAATTAAGGGTTAAAATTTAAAGCCTTGAGTGGAAATAAAGGATTTATTTAAAATCTTTAAGGAAAATATAAGGAAATGATACGTGGAAATGATTCAACGATAAGGTTACGAGAAATGATAAGATCTAAATCGATTAAGAATGATTCAGTATTGTGATTCCGGGGACGGAATCCTTATAAGGAGGAAAGAATGTGATAACCCAAAATTTGACTAATATTAAAATAAGAATTAAATAAATAAAATTCTTATTAGATAATATGTTGTATGATATTATATTGCATAAGTGGGTATGAACTATGCAATATGTGATGCTTATGCTTAATAAATATAGGGTCCTTTACATTAATATACAACATTTAAAAAATAATTACAAAAATAAAACATACACAACATAATTACAAAAATAAAACATAATCCCCTAAAATCACGTGTCATTATCAAGTCAGTTACCCAATTTCATATTTTAAATTAACCGTCCCTAAAATCATGCAACTTGACGTCGACACAACAGATCAACGACGGAGAAACAAAAATACGAAGCCGAAGCTCCTGTCGCGACTAAACTCGTAATCGGAGAAGACAATTCCAGTTGTCGCGACGCTTCTCTAAGATCGAAAATAGCATACAAAATCAACAAAGCCTTCAAGATCGGTAACCAAATACTGCAATGATTGTTAAACACACGATCAACATCAACTTCGATTAATAAATACTGAGGTATGATATTTTAAAATTTATAATCATATAGTTACCTATTGTTACTACGAATTACTATATTGGTTACCTTTCTTAAGTTTTTTGCACTTAAAATGATCACACGGTAAGAATAATGAATGTTTTGATTGCAATATGAATGTTTTAATTGCAAATTTCATGTAAAAATGCAATTGGTTACTGATTAACATTACATTAGTTACTGTCTAACTATGTCTATTTTACTGTTTAATACTGGATTGGTTAATGTATATTGGTACTAACTAATGTTACATTGGTTACTGACTAATAATGATTTGGTTACTGGGATCATTACATTGGTTACTGACTAATACTGAATCGACTACTGTATACCATTGCATTGGTTACTTACTAATAATGACTTTGTTACTGTGTAACATTATAATGGTTTCTGATGAAGACTTGGTTACTGACTAATGCTGAATTGGTTACTGCTTAACATTACATTGGTTACTGTCTGACTATGTCTATAAAACTGTTTAATGCTGGATTAGTTAATGCATAATGGTACTAACTAATGTTGCATTGGTTACTAATTAATAATGATTTGGTTACTGTGTACCATTACATTGGTTATTGACTAATAATGAAATGGCTACTGTGTACCATTGCATTTGTTACTGACTAATAATGACTTTGTTACTGTGTAACATTATAATGGTTACTGAGGAAGAATTGGTTACTGCTTAGCATTACATTGGTTACTGTCCGACTATAATATGTAATTGTTACTGACTTGGTTACTGAATAATGATGGCTTGGTTACTGTGTAACATTATATTGGTTACCAGCTAACATAGATTATTGACTATTAATGAATTGGCTACTGTGTACCATTGCATTGGTTACTGACTAATAATGACTTTGTTACTGTGTAACATTGTAATGGTTACTACTGAAGACTTGGTTACTGACTAATGGTGACTTAATTACTGCTTAACATTATATTGGTTACCGTCCGACTGTATATATTACTGACTAATAATGATTTTGTTACTGTGTAACATTGCACTGGTTACTGACTAATAATTACTTTGTTACTGTGTAACATTGCATTGGTTACTGACTAATAATTACTTTGTTATTGTGTAACATTATAATGGTTACTGATGAATACTTGGTTATTGACTAATGTTAACTTGGTTACTATTTAACATTATATTGGTTACCGGCTAACATTGATTTTGTTACTTACCAATACTTATTCTGTTGACAGACAATGGAGATGATTCCAGTTGTACTTTATTTCAACGGCACATGGGCTGATAGTAACCAATACACCAAATTTGAAGTTACCGGCATACTAGTTCCATCAACTATTTCTTTCAAAGAAATGCTAACCAAAATATACAGTGCATTACGGCTAGACACAAACGCAACAACATTGTCAATCAAATTTCAAATTAGAAGCGACATTTCACCGATCAGTATATCAGACGAAGCAACCTTACAATTCTTTCTGGAAATGAGCAGAAAATCTGATGAACAAGGTAAATTCCCACTGATTGTGGATATTGAACACAGAATGGGACGCACAACGATCTTGCATAACTTGACAAATGTAGAAGAATCTACAATTTACGATGTAATGCCAATCAGATCAACACAAGGAAATTCAGCACTAGTTCGACTAGCAAGCCAATCATGCCAATTTGGAACGCAATATGTTGATCATCTTGCAATGGAAATTATTGAACAACAACTAGACAGACAACATGACAAACCATACGCAAGAGAACAATATGATGATGTAATATCGGATCCGAATGAACGTGAAGTAAAATTACATCAAACCTACACAGACAAAAAAATCCTTTCTCAAGCTATGAGGCTGCATTCAATCAGAAAAAACAGACAACACAAAGTCCAACGAACAAGTTATAGAGACTTTGTGCTAGTGTGTGTATGCGATAAAAATTGCAAATGGAAGATGAGAGCATCAAGTTTCAGAAAAACCAGTATGTTCAAGGTGAGAGAATTCAATGATATACACACTTGTTCGGTCAATGTATTATTGGGAGACCACAGACAGGCAAATAGTGAGTTGGTAAGTGAATGCATAATGCAAAAAATAACAAATTTGAAGAAAATATACACACCAACCGATATTGTTGAAGACATGATGTCAGAATATAATGTGTCTATCTCTTACCAAAAAGCATGGAGATCGAAGGAGAAAGCATTGGAAAAGGTGAGAGGAAATCCACACGACTACTCACTCATCCCATCATGGTTATACATGCTGAAGAAAACAAATCCAGGTAACACTCTAAAAATATTTATTGGTTTTACAGCATTAGACAGTAACCAATATGATGTTCAACAGTAACCAAAATATCATTACACGGTAGAATATTACCAATGTAAATTGTTTACTGATTAATATTGTATTGGTTACCTTCAGGCTACATGTTGGTTACTGAATAATGCATTGATTACCAAACATGTGGTTACCAAGCATTATTCATTAATATTATTCAGTAACCAAAATTGCATTAGTTAGTAACCAAATAAGCATTATGCAGTAAACAATAAAATATTACACAGTAACCAATACACCTTTAGACATTATGCGTGTTTAATTATTAAATCTTCAGACCATTTGTATGCAGTTATTATACATGTTTGGTTACCTTAATACGCATGTTTATTTATTAAATATAATATACAAGTTATAATCAATTAACCACATTAACGGTTAACGATTACTAGTGATTTAGATACATTATACTACTTGTAATTCTAATGATATTGCTGATTTTCATATCAGGTTCCGTCACATCCCTTGAGTTGGAAACAAATGGCCGTTTCAAGTATCTATTCTTTGCCATTGGAGCGTCAATTCAAGTATGGCACCATTGTTTTCCAATCATTGTAATCGACGGCACATTCATACAATCAACTTACGGGGGGACACTACTGATAGCAAGCACACAAGATGCAAATCGAAATATTATTCCCATTGCTTTTTCAGTTGTTGACAGCGAAAATGAAATGTCTTGGAGATGGTTTTTCGTAAATTTGAGAATTGCTTGTGGAGTTAGGGAAGGTCAATGTATTGTTTCAGACAGGCATGAAGCCATTATACAAGGACTGAATTTTGTGTTTCCGGATATCATGCATGGTTCCTGCACATATCATATACTGAAAAATATAAAAAACAAATTCAAAAAGAAAGGAGAAGAAGTTAAACAAGCTTACAACGGGGCTTGTAGAGCTTACACTGTCGAACAATTCAACAAACACATGGCTGAACTCGATGCCATTGATCCTCGAATAAGGACATATCTGGAGGAAGAGGTCAGATTAGATAAGTGCACCAGGCTCCATGGGACTGTAAGTAGATACTCAACGATGACTTCAAACACAGCCGAATCTATTAACAATGCAATCAAGTTTATCAGGGATCTTCCAGTTGCGTCAATGATTGAATGCCTACGTTGTCTGGTTCAGAGATGGTATTTCACAAATAAACAATCAGCCATATCAACATTCACAACTCTTTCCACAACGGCTGAGAGAAAGTTGCAATCTAATATCTTAAAATCAAAGATACTTAAGGTAATTAATATTTGATTTAAATTATTGCGTCCTAATTTACATTTGCAACTTACTGATTATTATTAACTTGGTTACTTAATAAGTGTAAATTAGTTACTGTCAAACATTTTATTGGTTACTGACTATTGCTAGCATGATTACTATGTAACCATATAATGGTTGCTGCCTATTGCTAAGTTGGTTACTGTGTAAAATTATACTGACTAACAGTAACTTGAATACTGACTTGGTTACACACTAATGCAAACTTACTTAATGTGCAACATTATATTGGTTACTGACTACTACTGAATTTCTTACTGTGTAATTATAAAATGGTTACTGTATAATTCTTATTTGGTTACTGTTTCACATCATACTGGTTACTAATCAATACTGACTTAGTTAATATGTAACATTATAATGTTAATGGGATTTATAATTGTTTCTTTTATATTGGTGGTTGCTTATTAACTAAAATTCTTGTTCTAGTTATTTGATTATTGTATATTTGGCATGCAACTATTAATCTGATTGTATGCATTGCGTGTTGTAGGTTGAGACATCAAATTTAGTGATTTTCACTGTTTATGACATCTCTAAACAGTATATTGTGGACATCGAACAAAAGACATGCACATGCCGTAAATTTCAGTACCATGAAATGCCTTGTCCACACGCTGCTGCTGTTATAAGCAAGAGAAATTTGAACTGTTACGATTTTTGCTCAAGAAATTACACTAAAGCAACTTTGGTCGAGACATATTCAGCTTCCATCATGCCATTAGCTGACAAAGAAAACTGGGATGTATCAGAAGAAGTAAGAAACATATGTATAAAACCACCCAACACAAGAAGACCAGCAGGAAGACCAAAAAAAGGGAGGTACAAACACGGATCTGAAATCAAAATTCAAAACAAATGCAGCAGGTGCCAAGAAAAAGGACACAACAGAAAAACATGCAATAATCCCCCGATTTTAAGACCACTAAAAAGGATCTGATATAGTGCAGTTATATTAATAGTTTAAATACATGAATGTATTATTGTTTACTTTGAGTAACCATTAAACGATTGGTTTGTACAATTTTTGATTGTGTATAGTAAACAAAATTGTTATTCATTTATATATTGATTTCTGATTTCAATGAAACATTAACAATAACAGTAATCAAATAAATACATAACAGTAACCATGACAGTTTTTAATGGTAACCACATAATTACATAACAGTAACCATAACATTTACCACCTAATAACATAACAGTAACCATACTGGTTTTTAACCAAATAATTACATAACATTAACCATAACAATGTTTAATGGTACCCATATAATTACATAACAGTAACCATCACAGTAACCACCTAAATTCTTAACAGTAACAATACCATTTTATAAAGGTAACCACAATATAAACACCCTGTATATCCAGCAACATGTAATTACCATAACATTTACCACCTAATAACATAACAGTAACCATACCAGTTTTTAACCAAATAATTACATAACAGTAACCATAACAATGTTTAATGGTATCCAAATAATTACATAACAGTAACCATCACAGTAACCACCTAATTTTATGACAGTAACCATACCAGTTTATTACGGTAACCACAACATAAACAACCTTAATATCCAGCAACCTGTAATTAAAAGGGTATTGAAGTTTATGAAACCCATGTATACTAACACATGCACACCTAACATATGACATGTCCTGATACAATATTGTAACTCTCTGGATACTATTAAATCATTAACTGGTTACCTATTTATACACGATTGGTTACCAACTTTATATTACAAAATTGTAATTGGTTAAAATTTTATACATGACAGTAACCATAACACTCACCATACCAGTTTTTAATGTAAACCAAATAATTACATAGCAGTAACCATAACAATAATTAATGGTACCCAAATAATTACATAAAAGTAACCATCACATTAACCACCTAATTTCATGACAGTATCCATACCAATTTATTATGGTAACCACAACGTAAACAACCTTTATATCCAGCAACCTGTAATTAAAAGGGTATTGAATTTTATGTAATCCATGTATACATAACACATGTACACTTAACATATTATATATGACATAATACAATCTTGTAACTATCTGGTTACTATCAAATCATTATCTGGTTACCCCTTTATACATGATTGGTTACCAACTGTATGTTTGAAAAAAATTCAACAAACACAACTTAAAAAGAAACAAAATACCAACCAACAAACAATATCTCTTTCATTAATGCTAATAAAATCAAATATGTAATCCCATCTACATAAGATCCAATAAACATAAAAAAATCATAAACCATACACAAATGTTGTGTATAACACCAATACTTAATAAAAAAATACATAACAAAATTAATAAAGACAAAACAACAAAATCCGAACTAATCAAAATCTGGAACAAATCTTCCTGGAAATTCTCTATCAGTATCATAGCCCTCCAACTGCTTGTTCCTTGCATGCATATATAGGTTTGTGCATAACTTTTTTCGATACTGCGCAATGGGAAAAGGAATAGGAATCTGATCAAACTTCTGATGAATGACATGCTCAGCAAAACATATTGTGAACATCCCACAATCACTGTAACAACAAACAACATATAACAAAGATCAAAAATAAACTCCACCTATATATAATAATTAAAAAAATGTACACAAAATAACCCTTACCCCTCTACTTGTTCAGGAACCGTCTCAGCAAATTCCAACTCAATTATATCATCTTCGTCCTTGTTGCGATACGGGTCACTGCTGAAGTCAATGTCAGCCCTATCCTTCCAAAAACCAGACTTGCGCAATAGAATGGGAAGAATGAAGATGTACGGCTCACAAACATCAGATATTTTAGTTTGCATGGATTTCCTTTTTGGTTGTAAAGAGTTGTAAACAGTTAGACACCTACGATGCACATCAAAAGTCAACAACAACCAATGGTCCGGTGATGACATATGAATTGGGAACAACACATAGTCAACGTTCCTCCATGGTGTGTTGACATCCATAAACAGCCCACGTATGTATTCAGCAACATCACCCTCCCCAGACAGAACAATTTTGTCACAATTTTTTTTTGTATACTCATCGAAAAGAGCAGTGATCTTGCTGTGAAACCAACAATCCGTGGTCGTTACCCTTATAGGAACACTTTCGGAATGTCTTGCCATTTTACGGAAATAATACAACGCAACATTGATGTGCTGAGCCAAAAAAAAAATAATAGGATATTAACAGTTGTTGGAAAATGCAAGTATGTGATGAATGTAACTAAATAATGTAAACATAACTATAAAAACATAAATTTTTTAAAAAAATACTCACATCGTCGTCTAACCACTGCCCAGGCGTCTTTAATTTATAGAACCACATCTTCGATGATATTGCAATTGATCCAAATACAAAAGAAGGCAAGATAATATCGTTCTTTCCAGGAAATTTGTCCGTCCTTCAGTATAATAACATAATATTAGTATACAGACTAACATTAATAATTACCGTATTAATATACACACTACTACAAATCAAACTTGCACGTTCAATAATTAACATACTAAACAACCAACTTAATTTTAAACAATACCCTGATAACCAACAAATATTAAAATCAAAACCATAATCAAATAGTAACTAACACATAACTAATAGGTAACCAAAACATAAACTAATATTAATCAGAATATAAAGTAATAGCAACCATAACATTTATTAAGTAAACACCCCATTTATTTAATATTAACATTTATTTAATATTTAACATTATGCAGTAACCAAAACAAAATTAGTCAGTAACCAATTAAGCATTATACAGTAACCAATGCAATATTACACAGTAAACAATACAGCTTTCTACATTAACCAATGACAGTAACCAAAACAGCATTATATAGCATAATGTTGCCCAGAAACCAATACAGCAAACCAAAATCAGTAAATTAAACAACAATTTAATTTTAAACATTAATCTGGTAACCAAACCATAATCACATAGTAACCGAAACATAACTATTAAGTAACCAAAACTTAATCTAATGGTAACCAGAATATAAAGTAATAGTAACCATAACATTTATTTAATAATAACCATATGTTACTACAATAATACAAACTTATTTGTTTCATAAAAAACTATAGCATTGTTAACAACAAAGAACAAACCTTTTTCTGTTGTTTATTCCAATTTTGAACCATTCTTCAAACAATGCCTCTTCAAATTTTGAGGGCATCTCCATGCATGATTTGGGGAATGCACTTAAACGTGCAAGTGTTTGACTAGCAGCACCCACTACAGTACATGATGAACCAGCCGATCCGAACTCTGCTGTATATGGAGAACGTAAAATGGCACTCTTTACAGATTCACGTACAGGTCTACCACCGGCTTTGTGAATACTCTTCTCCAATTCGTCACACTTTGCTATGTCCTGAGTGGTGAGAACCATAAAATCAAGAGCATACCTGCTTGCTGCCTCACATTTCATCCCCTTTTTCAGTTGACATAAAAAGGTAATATATACGATTAGTAACCTGAATAACGTAAACTATTAACCAACTGACTGTACAACAGCCAACAAACTTAAATGAACATGATATATTAGTAATCTGAATAACATAAACTAGTAACCAAATCATAATATAATAGTATCCAAATTACAATATAATGGTAACCAAAACATAATATCATAGTAACCAATTCAATATATGATGGTAACCAAAACATAAATAACATTTAAATAAATGTGTAATTGTGTAATTGTTTCAACAAACTTAAATGAACATGATATATTAGTAATCTGAATAACATAAACTAGTAACCAAATCATAATATAATAGTATCCAAATTACAATATAATGGTAACCAAAACATAATATCATAGTAACCAATTCAATATATGATGGTAACCAAAACATAAATAACATTTAAATAAATGATGGCACATAATTATAACACTAACCTTATCAGCATCATACACAACAATCTCTTTCCCAGTACATTGGCTTAATATGTCAAAAGACGGCATGTCATTATAATTGTCAATCTGCGCAAAATAAATAACAATTTAATAATTAAAACAAAAGACATATATCACATAACAAAAACAAACAAATATGTCTAACCTTGACATCTTCTTCATCATCATTATTTTTTTTTTCATCAGGCTCTTCAACCATAACATCACGTTCAACTTCATTAGCAATCTCAATTACATTCACATCATTATTCTCCACGAGAATTGACACATCATCACCAACTTCATTACCCAATTCAATTTCATTCACACCCTTCTTCTCAACTTCATCCAACACATCATCACCATCATTATTCTTATTCACCTTTGAACCATAATCAACAACCTCATCAACATGGACTTCCTCCACCCTAACATTAGCATCCTCATCAGCAGCATCATCAACAACTTCACCACCTTCACCGCCTTCATCTCCTTCATCTCCTTCATCTCCTTCATCGTCATCGTGGTCATCATCATCATCATCATCATCATCATCATCATCATCATTATCACCACCATTGTCAGAATCGTCATCATCTGAATCACCATCAAGCTTTTTGCCCCCTACGTCTTTGATAGCACGTAACTCATCTCTAATAATAAACCTAAGATCCCTGCATAACTGAACATGTAAAAGCTGCATTTCATCTTTGATATCAGTTCGCAACTTTCCAAATTCTTTCTTCAATTCATAAACTTCTTTCTTCAATTCAGACACTTTCTTCTCCAACGGCTTAGACCGTACATCAATTGCCTCTTTCACAACAGAAATATCAACGCCAATGTTGTCAGCCTTCACTTTTTTATCTACTTTTTTTTCACCATCCTTCCCATTAAAAAAGTAAAAACCGCCCAAATCAAGCCGATCCTTCTCCTCGGCAGTGGGAATCAAACGGTTTATCCTCAGCTGAAAAATAATAAGTATACTTAAATATATCATCTAACAAACAATGTACAATTACATTGAAATAAACAGTAAAAAAAGAATCATAAACACATAATCAGTAACCAAATACATATATACATGTAACCAAATGTATAATAAGTAGTAACCAACTAAATTTATAAATGTAACCAAATGTGTATATTCGGGTAACCAACAACAATGTTGTTAGTAACCTGAATGTAATCTTATCAGTAACAGTATTTGAATATTCAATCAACCAAAAACATTGTTATTATTAACATGCATAAAAAATAATCAGTAACCAAATGTGTATATAAAGGTAACTAACTACATTGTTGATAGTAAACTTCACATAATATTTTCAATTATCAATTATATAACTAAAGGTAAATCAACATACCTGTCCGGAACAAAACACTAATTCATTCAACTTGTCATTTGAAAGCGACTTCATTAACTCCTTCCATTTGAATAAACGGAGATCTGACGGATGCTCGTCATTGCATATACCCCGATTTTTGAATGTCGGAATAGTTTCAAACATAAATACTTGGAATACATACGGAAGCCCGTTCAACTTGTACAACTTGGTATAATGATCCATATAAAAATTGTATGTTGAAACACCATTCTTTCCTTTCCTATAACGCCCCTTCAAAGCATTAGACAAAGAGTACTTTGTCATCTCAAAAGCAACTTTCCCCCAAGGAAAACTACTGACATCGCCATAACACAAAAAATTAACCATTGCCTCATCAACGTAATTTTCAGAAAATGTGCACATAATGAAATTAAAGACCAAAAATATCATAGACATCTTAATAGCCTCGTCATCATCGTCAAAAACTGCCTTCCTATATATCCTACCTATACTACTACGTGTCACAGCTTCGTCACCAAAAAACTTACCAATAATCAAATTATCCATACCTTTATATGGAGTTATATCATCCTCACCCTTCCATCTCAACCCAGATATCATACAAAACTCAGGCAAACCGAACCTGACCCTTTTCTCTCCGAACAAAAACCACATTTCATCGTCATCCCTCTGGTGAACCTCCCTAACAAGAGCGTGGTGAATAATCTGGGAATACATTTGGTGCTCGCCAAACTCAAGAAAATACCCAAAACATGTTGCCTTAAATTTATCCAGCTGACTCTTATTCAATTTTTTTGCAATGATACTGGGGACTTCCATGTCGCACCAATATATCACTTTTCCGTTGAATTTTCTGTTGCATTCTTCATAATAAGGATCCCATAACTGCAAGTAAACAAAATCAGATTTAGAAAGTTAACTAACCAGTCATATGATAGTAACCAAAATAACATAAACAAGTAACCAATATAGCTTTAGTCAGAAAACAAAACATCATTAATCAGTAACCAATCTAGCATTAGACAGTAACCAAGACATCGTTACACAATATAATATTTAGACAACAGCCAACAAATCATTAGACATTAACCAAGACAATAACCAAGACAGAATTATACATTAAACATCAATTTGCAAGAAGGTAAACAATGTAAATTGGTTACTTATTAACGCTATCTTGGTTACCTTCATGCAACATGCTTGTTACTGTCTAATACATTGGTTACCAACCATGTGCTTAGCAATCATTAATCATTAACCATTCAGCATTAATCAGTAACCAATATAATGTTGCACAGTATCCAATACAGCTTTATACAATATACTGGATAGACAGTAACCAATACATCATTAGACAGTAACCAATACATCATAAGACATTGACCGAGACGTCATTATACAGTAACCAATACACACATAATACAGTAACCAATAAATCATAAGACATTAACCAATACACTCATAAGACAGTAACCAAGACATCATAAGAGTAACCAATACATCATTAGACAGTAACCAACACATTATAAGACAGTAACCAATACATCATATGACAGTAACCAAGACATCATAAGACAGTAAGCAATACATTAAAAACACAATAACCAAGACATCATTAGACAGTAACCAAGACACACAAGACTGTAACCAATAAATCATAAGACAGTAACCAAGACACTCATAAGACAATAACCAAGACATCATTAGACAGTAACCAAGACATCATAAGACAGTAACCAATACATCATAAGACAATAACAAATACACCATTAGACAGTAACCAAGACATCATAGGACGGTAACCAATACATCATAAGACAGTAACAAAGATATCATCAAATAGTAACCAAGACATCATAAAACAGTAAACAATTCAGTTTTGGTTACCTACATGCAACATGGTGGTTATTATCTAATGCATTGGTTACCAATCATGTGGTTACCAAACATTAATCATTCATATTATGGAGTAACCAATTAAGCATTGTATAGTAACCAACTAAACATTATACAATAAACATTAACAACATTTAAATTAACACACCTTTAAAATTCGTTGAGTTGGAATTATCTTCTGGATAAGCACTTGAGCTTCATTCTTCACAGTGACATCAAAATCAGAATCTAATTGCACTTCCGAATGTTTGACATCGCTATGTATCACCAAACTACTCTCATTCTTACTCGATTTATAACATACATCCTTCCCCTTTCCCTTCCCCTTGCTCTCCACAACAAATTTCTTCAATTTCTTAACGGAACTACCCTCCACAATCCTTTTCCTCTTCCCATCCTTCTTCCTTGTATCAACCATTCTATACAAAACATAAAAACAACAAAAACCAAAACAATGAATACTGCATTCTGTTAGTAAACTACTATAATATATAATACATTAAACTATTAAGAAAATACTCACTTGAAGTAATAATAAACACCAGATTCGATCAATGGAGAAGAATAACGAGTAACAACTACAATGAACCAGACGAGTAAGAATGACAACGACAATGAACTAACGAGTAACAACGACAAGGGCGAACAACTCAACGAGTATGCCGAACAACTATGATATAGACGAAGAACGAACGAACAAGTATGAAGAAGTAACAGATGATAGATGATAGAAGCAATGGTTTCAGCAAGGGTTTGGTAACTGCAGAGGGTTTGGTAACTCCGATTACGTTTAGTCGCAACAGATTGATAAAAGCAAGGGTTTCAGCATGCAAAAGAGGTTTGGTAACTGCACATCACGCTATTCAAAAAAAATACAAATGACAAGCGGTTATCACGCTAGTTTCAAACCATTAATATTTATCTTTAATCCTAGATATATTACTATTGTAAATATATATGATAAAATATTATATTTTTGTAATTATTTTATTAATGTATGATTTTTGTAATTATTTTTATAAATGTACTATATTGTGTAATTGTTTCATAAATATATTGGTATTATATATTTATAAATTGTAGGGGCAATTTATTAAAGGAAGAGAAGAATAGTATATATTAATATAATGTTATATAAACATCAAGAATGAAAAGGAAAGCCAACATGACTTAGTTATGAAATATTCTTGACATGAAGCTACAATTGTGTATTGAGAATATTATACTATGAAATAATTTATTTCATTCAAAAAGTATTACTTGGTAGTAAAGAAGGAAAATGATGAGTACTCAAATAGACTAATTAAATTACATGGAACCATTATTTTAATAATATTTGTGCTAATTACAATTTAGCTAGCTTAAATAAGTGTGGTAAATAAATTTACCTATATTAGCTTCGCGTGGGCTCAAGAATCACTCAAAACTGTTTTGAAATGAGAGAGTTATGACATTTCAAAGTAGTAGGGTCAAAACTGTCCAACAAGTGTGGTGCAGTCCACTTGAACAAAATTTCTGGACTAATGTGTTCTGAATCTGGGAAAAAGTCAGAAGGGAAGAGTTGTAAGTTAGCTTCATGTGGGCTCAAGAATCGCCTAAAAATGTTTTAAAACGAAAAAGTTATGTCTGTTTTAGTGCAAGAGGGTAAACATTTGGAAACTATTACGAGTGAACATTTTTTGAGCCTGTTTTAAGCTGTCTATGAGGTCCGAAATTAGTGGGTTGTATTTTTAAAAAATACTTTGGTATGCCATGTATAACATTTCCAAAAAACAGATTAATCGGAGTTACGAGTAACGCGTACGAAAATCGTAAAGTATCTGTTTCGCTATGCGCAACCGCAGCTGGGCAGCACTAGCCGTGCAGCAGCAAGGCCAGGCACGCCCAGTGCCTGCTGTGCAGGTTACTTGCTGGGGTTTTGACACGCTGTTTTTGATGGGTTCTGTGATTGGTTTCCGCGGTTAGAAATTTTTCTAAAATACTATGACATGAGGTCTATAACATGCACAAAATTTTACTGTTATATAACTCATGATTTGAGAATTAAAAATGAGCCAAGGAGCATGTCATAACTTAAAAATTAACGAACGCCGAGTGTCGACGCGTCGAGCGATTTTGACGTTCGACGTTCTAAATTACGTTCCGGCGAAATAATTAGTCATAATAAATATAATAAAGTCATGCATGGTGAAATTTGATTATAAGTAATATTTTATGCCAAGAAACTTCCTTTCGCGTATAAATAAAGCAATAAAAATATGTAATAAATATAAATTACATATTTAAGCGAAATAAAATCTATAGTTGCCTATAAAATTATTTTATGGTGCAAAGAAAAATGAGAAACCTTTAAAAATTTATGTCAATCATAAAAATGATTTGAGGTTTCTGGGGTTCGAAATGAGGTTTTTGAGATGAGAATTATGTAATATAGTGAAAGTGCTAATATTCGTAAAACGAAAAATAAAGCGAATGTGCTAGTGGGATGAAATATGTATATATGAGGCAACTATCCATGTTGACTCATGAACGGATAAAATGATATAAAAAAATTATTTAAATTAAAGCAATAATATAGGAAATTGAGTTTTACTATAGAAGCTATGTATTAGCTGTTTAAACCCCAAATTTGTGAGTAAAGGTTAAAGATATTTCTAAAAAGGAATAAATGGTTTAAACTTCAAGATGTAAAATATTTACATCTTAAAATGTGTGAGACCTTTATTATTTATTTTAAGAAACAATTAAAATATTATTACATGATTAATAATATTAGATCATGATTAAAATATTATTAAATGATTAATAATATTATTAAATAATTTGAATATTATTAAATAATTAATAATATTAGAAGGTGATTAAAATATTATTAAATGATTAATAATATTTGTAAATGATTAAGATATTACTAAAAATTAAAAAGTAAATAAAATATTATTAAAGGATTAATAATATTAGAAGAGAGTTTAAGATGATGGTTGTGTGATAACAATATTATCAAATGACGATAATATTACTAGTGAGTTAAATAATTATTCAATGTTTGATTATGTGGCTAAATGTTAGTTAATTTATTAATTGAGTAATAGTATTGTGAGATAAAATATATTATGCTAATTGGAGGATCGATCTTATTAATGATATGTCTTTTATAAGATATTAAATTAGACTATTTAGCAATAATCAGCGGTACATACAAGTTTTCTAACTCAAACTCGAGTTAATATTTTCAAGAATACTAGTGGTTTAATTATTGCCAATTATTCCACATCCATGATTATTGATTCGCACTTAGTGCAAGTTGCATATGTTTATCGGGTATGAAAGGTTGATCACCTTAATTATCAAAGTATTTATTTATGGTCATGGTTTGCCACTCAGCGTTATTGATTCAAACATTCAAGTATTGAAACTTGATTCATACTCTTTCACAATCATTATATTGTTGAAAAATTGAAAGCTTATTCTTTAGAGTAAATCTACACACACATCCAATTTACACTCTCCTTATCGATACGCGGGAGCTCGGGTCGTTTTGAATTTTTTTTCCTTTCTGTTCCATATCTCACCACTCCTCCTCCTCCTCCGTTAACTGTCCTCTGTCTCAATTTCTCTCAAATCCAATAATGGGTATTTAAGCCGATGAAAAACTTGAAAACTCAAAAATTGATCAGAAATCATCCTATTTTCTTTATAATTCCCCATTAGTCCAAGTGGGTCTGATTGGATTTAAAGTATAGAAATACAATATAAATATTATGCACATGTAAGTGCATGTAATTGAAGCAAAATGAGCAAATTAGAACTTTACTGTTAAAGAAAATCATTACATAACACCCGCCGCTTCGAAATCTTGAGAACAAATTCCCCAACTTCCTCCGTTATATTCTTCGTCCTCTTCTTCTTCGCCTCCAAACTGTAACAAATTTGTCACTGCCTTATTAGAGGAAAGCAAAGAGAGACTTGTTTTGAAGCAGGGAGGGACAGAGGAGGGAGGTGGTGGAGCGAAGAAGTCGACGACGCAGCGGAGTTGGCGACTGATAGTTTGGCCGAGGACGGAGAGGTCTTCTTTGACGGTGGGAGGTGTAGTAAGGTATTGATCTTGGTGATCCTCTTCTACTGAGGATTTGAAGGGATTTCTTCATCAGATAAAAACGATTTGCTTGGAGAAGGGAGAGAAATTGGGACAAAGGACAATTAATAGAGGAGGAGTGAAAGTAAAAAAAAATATCCAAAACGACTCAAGCTCCTGCGTATCGGTAAGGAGAGTGTAAATTAGATGCGTGTGTAGATTTACTGTGACGCCCCCAGAATAGGTATACAACACCCATTCTGAGTCGCCAAATACATGGTACAGAAAGCAAACTACAACTTCAATAATACAATTGTCGTGCAAAATACGACAACACATACTGTGAGTTTAAATACAAATATTGTCTTCTAGACAATATCCACACTCAAATAAATCCTCATTACAATTATTCAAACACTATTTTACAGAAATAGTGAGGACTGCTAATACATCTTTCTAGAACCATTACTCCATACCCCGACTAGATCCTGCTATGTTCTCACCTCCTGAGAAGAAAAATGGAACAAAAAGGAAAAGGGTGAGCTCAACTAGCCCAGTAAAGAATATTATGACTAAGATAATATACAACAAATTATCGTTAGTCTTCAACAGGGAAAAATCTGATAAAATATAATCGACAACAAGTTTTAGATCAACAACTGCAGCGGAAACAACAAACCATTAGAAGAGTCAAGTAGAGAAAGAATTCTACTATCTTCTAAGATTTAAAAGTCCATCATCAATATTTTATCCCTGTAACATCAATTAATAATCATCTTTAACCAAATATTCATCTTTGCACTACAGGCCAAAGATATTCATTTGTATCATCAGTCGGTCATGTTCATCTCAACACCTGTTCATCTTTGCACTACAGGCCAAAGATATTCATCAAGTAATTATACATCTTTGCACTACAGGCCAAAGATATTCATTTGTATCATTATTTAGGACTGAGGATGATGAAAAATATCTTAAAGAGAACGAATCCAATGAGACAGAAGGACAAATAGTAGGGATTCGTATAACAGTTTATCCAAGATCAATAATACTTCATAATAATCAATTGTGAAGCAGAATTCAAAAATAAAGATCAAAACATGGATACAATCAAAGATAGTAACCATAATAGACATCTTGGACAAAAAGGAAAAATTTTATTTTTCGGTGAATAGTGCCGTATTCGTGAATAGTGCCGTATACGTGAATAGTGCCGTATACATGAATAGTAACCCCGACACAAAAAGTTCCAAATTTGATAAAAAGTTCATATCAATATTTCAGCATAATGATATTGAAGAAAATAATATCATTAAGAAGAAAATAATATCCCTTACCTCAAAATATCAGTACTTCTGGTCGGAATACCGGTATAAGGCTGAAAGAAACTTGCTCTGATGAATAGAAACTCTCAAAGTATCTAAATACTCACAAAATACACTCAATAATCTAGAGAGAGAAAGAGAGAAAACTTGTTTCTGGTGTAATTTTTAATTCTAACTTAGCCCTCTATTTATAGGAAAATTTTGGTAGGTTTGACCTGCAACCTGATGGCTTTACCTGCTACTATTCCCACCTACCACATTTGAAATATAATTCAGCACATTTCTTCACCAACCACAAGTGGGGCCCACCAATTCTAGAATTTTCCACCAAAATGATAAACTCCGAAAATTCAACAATTTCTGAACCAGTCATCTTGTAAAATTCATAATAAATCATACGTTCATTTTTAACGGTTCAAAATTTGTGGACATATACTCAACTTATATATGTATAACATATCCAAAAATTACCACGATCCAACGGTCGGATTAAAAATTATAACACCCGCAATATTTCTCAAAAACCCTGATTTGATTTTTTAATACCTCCATTCCGATAAAAATACTGATAAAACACCTCAACATTAACTCCTTCATTTTTAACCACAAAAATATATCCCTCATTTATATCCACATAAAATAAATATTTCCTTATCATATGAATCAATAATTAATTATTCACAAATAATATTACAGAATCACATTTATGACAACCAGGCCGTTCCCAGGAAAGAGGGGGCTTTCCAATAAGGATTTCTCCTTACTGGCGCGCAATTAGATGACCAAACCTCTCCTTAGACAGAACTTTCTAGACATTGCCAATAATGTTATCTAATAATATTATTCAAATAATATGAATTATTGATCTGATAAATGAAAATACTGTGCAGCAACAATTATTGAAACAACAATAATATAAAATATCAACGCAGCAATTATTGAATCAATAAAATAAAATATTGAATAATAACTACTGTAACAATTATTGAGTAGTGCCTTCTTACGTAAGAATCAATAATTGGTGCAATACCGTGTGCTACTGTATTTTAACCACCGGGTATTCCAACAGTATTAACGGTAACAACTACGCCGTTATGTATAAACAACTTATACTTGTCGTTTTCTTCATCCAATCGCTTTTCGTTATGGGGCCCACACAAGGCTGCGTCGTCGTACGAATATTCCCCGACAGCAAGAATATTCCACGACCAACCGAATATTCACCGACCAAAAATAAATATTTTATAACCACTTGCTTATTTTGCAAAATTTGCACATTTCACCCATAACCAAAGCATTATATCAAATTAACCCCTTATTATTCACAATAATATTTAGAGAAAATTTGATTTTATTCATTAATAAGTTGGGGTCTTACAACCTCCCCTCCTTATGAAATTTCGTCCTCGAAATTGACGTACGTACCTGATATTTCAAAAAGGTGAGGATACCTCGCTTTCATTTCTGATTCCAACTCCCAGGTCATTTCTTCAATAGCATGGTTTCTCCACAAAACCTTAACTTGTGGTATAACCTTCGTGCGTAGGACATGCTCTTTCCTATCCAAGATCTTAACAGGTACCTCCTCGTACGTTAAATCTTCAGCTATCTCGTCTGGTTCTAACTCAATAATGTGGTTCGGGTCTTTAACATATTTACGAAGCATAGATATGTGAAAAACATTATGAACACGAGACATGCTTGGAGGTAATGCGAGTCTATATGCCACATTTCCTATTCGCTCAAGAATCTCAAATGGACCAACAAATCTTGGATTGAGCTTTCCTCTCTTCCCAAATCTTGTAACTCCCTTCCATGGTGCAACACGTAACAATACATGATCCCCAATATTAAATTCCACGTCCTTCCGATGAAGATCCGCATAACTCTTTTGTCGATCCTGTGCCGTTTGTATACGTTGTCGAATCGTTTGGATCTTCTCTGTAGTAATGCGTACCAACTCTGGTCCCAACAATGTTGCTTCACCCACCTCGTCCCAGCATACTGGAGAACGACATTTTCTTCCATACAACGCCTCAAATGGAGCCATACCTATGCTCGCCTGATAACTGTTGTTGTAGGAGAATTCCACCAATGGTAGGTACTTATCCCAACTCCCTTTGAGATCTAAGACACAAAGTCTTAATAAATCTTCAAGAGTTTGAATAGTCCTCTCTGATTGTCCGTCCGTTTGAGGATGGTATGCTGAACTGAATCGTAAATCCGTGCCCATAGCTTTCTGCAAGCTAACCCAAAATCGTGAAGTGAATCTTGGGTCACGATCCGAAACTATGGATACTGGCATGCCATGCAATCTCACAATCTCGTTCACGTACATACTAGCAAGACGTTCAAGGGAATAAGTCTCACGTATCGGCAAGAAATGAGCGGACTTGGTTAATCTATCAACAATAACCCAAATCGCATCTATGCCTTGAGAAACCTTGGGAAGACCCGTAACAAAATCCATAGTAATGTGTTCCCACTTCCATTTCGGAATCTCAAGTGGTTGCAATGGACCCTTTGGTACTTGATGCTCCGCTTTTACACGTTGACAAGTTAAACATCTCGAGATAAACTCCGCGATCTCTCTTTTCATATTGCTCCACCAAAATGTATGTCGAAGATCGTGATACATTTTGGTACTCCCAGGATGGATTGCAAACGGTGTGTTGTGTGCCTCCATCATTATTCTATGCTTCAAGTCAAAATCGTTAGGAACACAAAGTCTGGAGTTGACTCGAAGTATTCCTTCTTCATCGATTCTTGCTTCTGGAATAGCACCTTCTTGCACTTTCTTCTTCATACGCATCAGCTCTATATCCGTAGCTTGAGCAGCTTTAACTTTATCGATTAAAGTCGGTTCTACTCGTATATTTGATATCATCATGTGGGTACTTGGAGCCTTCATCTCTATCTCCATCCTTTGCAAGTCATACAAAATGGGCCTTTGTGTTAAAAACATTGCACTCGTACCCGCATATGATCTTCTACTCAATGCGTCAGCTACTACGTTTGCTTTTCCAGGATGGTATTGGATGGTATGATCGTAATCTTTCAACAGCTCAAGCCAACGTCGTTGCCGCATGTTGAGTTCCTTTTGGGTGAAGAAATATTTGAGGCTTTTATGATCTGTATAGATCTCCACTTTCTCCCCATAAAGGTAGTGTCTCCAGATCTTCAACGCAAAAACGACTGCTGCCAACTCCAAATCATGAGTAGGATAATTCCTCTCATATTCTTTGAGTTGTCGTGAGGCATAGGCTATGACTTTCCCATGTTGCATGAGAACACATCCTAACCCTTTGCCTGAAGCATCGCTGTAGATAACAAATCCATCCGAACCAGATGGTATTGTCAAAACAGGTGCCGAAATGAGTCTCCTCTTGAGTTCTTGGAAACTCTTCTCGCATTCCTCACTCCATACGAATTTTGTATCTTTCCGAGTCAGCTGAGTTAACGGAGTAGCGATTCGAGAAAATCCTTCCACAAATCTCCGATAATAACCAGCTAAGCCCAGAAAGCTACGTACTTCGGTTACCGACTTCGGTTGCTCCCAACTTTGTATGGCTTCAATCTTCGCCGGGTCGACAGATACTCCATGTTTTGACACTACGTGCCCAAGGAATGCTACTTCCTCAAGCCAGAACTCGCATTTCTTCAGTTTGGCATATAGCTTGTTTTCACGAAGCCTTTGCAGTACCAGCTTCAAATGGCGCTCATGATCTTCACGGCTTTTGGAATAGATGAGGATGTCATCAATAAAGACAACAACGAACTGATCCAAATATTCTTTGAATACACGGTTCATCATATCCATGAAGGCAGCAGGAGCATTAGTCAATCCAAAAGACATTACTAAGAATTCATAATGCCCGTACCGAGTTCTGAAGGCAGTCTTTGGAATATCCTCAGTTTTAATCTTCAGCTGATGATATCCAGAACGAAGATCGATCTTTGAAAAGAATTGTGCTCCTTGCAACTGGTCAAACAGGTCATCAATGCGAGGTAGCGGATACCTATTCTTGATGGTGACATGGTTCAATTCTCGATAGTCAATACAAAGTCGCATACTCCCGTCTTTCTTCTTTACGAATAAAACAGGAGCACCCCAAGGAGACGTACTAGGACGAATAAAATCGATGTCCAACAACTCCTGTAGTTGGACTTTTAACTCCTGAAGTTCAATAGGAGCCATTCGATATGGGGTTTTAGAAATGGGCTTTGTACCGGGTTCAAGGTCAATAAAGAATTTAATTTCTCGTTCCGGGGGTAGACCGGGAAGTTCTTCAGGAAATACATCGGAAAATTCTCTAACAATAGAAATATTATTCAAATCTGACTTGTCTTTGTTCAAATCCATAACATGGGCTAAGAAAGCTTGACATCCGTTTTTCAATAAACGAATAGCTTTGTGGCTCGATATGACAGTGACTGATTTTAGTGGTTTAGTAGTTTGAATTCGTATGACAGGTTGGTTAGGAATATAAAAACTAACAACCTTACGAAAACAATCAATTTTAGCATGATGAGTGGTTAACCAATCAATTCCTAAAATCACATCAAAAGCAAGTATCTTTAAAGAGATAAGATCAACAGGTAATGTGATAGCGCCAACTTGGATCATGCAAGATTTATAAACTGTAGATGTAACGAAGGTTTCACCCAACGGAGTTTCAACAGATAAGTTAAAGTCCAATTTCTCCGGAGTCAAGTTTAAACGTTGAGCACAAGCAGGAGAGATAAAAGAATGGGTAGAACCGGTATCTAGTAAAGTATAAACTTCGCAAGAATTCAAGATTAGCTTACCCGTGATCACCTCGTTCGGGTTTCTCGCGTTTTGGCCAGTAACGACAAACGCTCTTCCAGGAACCGCTGATTTCGCCTTATCCGGGACAGCCCTTGGAATCACCACTCCCGCTGAACTTGGTTTCGCTATAGTACAATCTCGAGCGATGTGGCCTTCCTTCCCACAGTTGTAACACACCTTGGATTGTTGTGGACAGTTTGGGCTGATATGTCCCTCTTTCCCGCATTTGTAACATCTAACTGGCGGTCGTTCTCCTCCCCTAAAATTTGTTGTTGGTGCTGGTGCTGGTGCTGATGTCTTCCCGTCATTGTTGAATCTCCTCTTTCTGAAATTTCCACTTGACTCACCTCTCCTATTATCATGGCCACGATGACCACCCGAGTGGTTACCGCCTTTGTTCGTATTTTTCCCTCCTCGTTGGTTATCATCGCTCTGATGATTGCTGTCACCGGTATGACCCTGGTTGTGGTCCCTCGGTTGAGTATACTCATTATCTCTCTCTAATAATTGGGCCCTGTTGACAACGTCTGAATACAGAGAAAATTTATGAGAGATAAGGTATTGACGAATCTCAGGTTTTAAACCTCTCAGAAACATCCGCGTCATTCGTTCCTCATTTTCGACCAAATGAGGTGCAAACCTGGATAACTCTGCAAACTTCGCCTCGTACTGGGACACCGTCATGTTGTTTTGTTCCAGTCTAATAAACTCAACCTCCTTCATATGACGAATACTTTCGGGAAAGTACTTGTCATTGAACAGTTTTTGAAATGTTTCCCAGGACATGTTGAGTGCGTCAGGCTGGGTACGCTTCACAGACTCCCACCAGTAGTCTGCCTCACCGCGGAACATAAATGTGGCGAATGGAACCTTCTGTTCCTCCGTGCATCCCAAGACATCAAATATCTTGGTAATTTGCTTGACCCACGTTTCCGCCATGATCGGATCCGGCTTTTCCTTAAATTCTGGTGGTCCCAATTCTTTGAACTGCTTAGCTGTGACAAACCGCGCGTTGTTATCATTTCCACCCATATTCTGCACACGAGTCTCCCTCGTCTGATTTTGCATGAACTGCAAAAAGCTCCTAAACATTCCATCATTCATCGTTTGCTCGGTAACGTTGTTTACAGGAGGAATATTGCCTTCCTGTTGCACGTTCCCCTGGGTAGTGATCAAAGGTGTCTCCACGGTCTGATTTACTCCATTATTAACGTTCTCAGCTGCCATTCTTAAATACTGCCATAAAACAAGGGTTAATAGTCATGTCATATATTATCCCTATACTCTGACCGACCAAATAAACACCAAATAAACTTAGTCAGGTCATACTAGCAAAGGAATTCCCCGTCTCTCCCCTCCTAGTTCTTGTCTCACATCTCAGCCAGGGATCATATCCCTAAGCTCTGATACCAACTGTGACGCCCCCAGAATAGGTATACAACACCCATTCTGAGTCGCCAAATACATGGTACAGAAAGCAAACTACAACTTCAATAATACAATTGTCGTGCAAAATACGACAACACATACTGTGAGTTTAAATACAAATATTGTCTTCTAGACAATATCCACACTCAAATAAATCCTCATTACAATTATTCAAACACTATTTTACAGAAATAGTGAGGACTGCTAATACATCTTTCTAGAACCATTACTCCATACCCCGACTAGATCCTGCTATGTTCTCACCTCCTGAGAAGAAAAATGGAACAAAAAGGAAAAGGGTGAGCTCAACTAGCCCAGTAAAGAATATTATGACTAAGATAATATACAACAAATTATCGTTAGTCTTCAACAGGGAAAAATCTGATAAAATATAATCGACAACAAGTTTTAGATCAACAACTGCAGCGGAAACAACAAACCATTAGAAGAGTCAAGTAGAGAAAGAATTCTACTATCTTCTAAGATTTAAAAGTCCATCATCAATATTTTATCCCTGTAACATCAATTAATAATCATCTTTAACCAAATATTCATCTTTGCACTACAGGCCAAAGATATTCATTTGTATCATCAGTCGGTCATGTTCATCTCAACACCTGTTCATCTTTGCACTACAGGCCAAAGATATTCATCAAGTAATTATACATCTTTGCACTACAGGCCAAAGATATTCATTTGTATCATCATTTAGGACTGAGGATGATGAAAAATATCTTAAAGAGAACGAATCCAATGAGACAGAAGGACAAATAGTAGGGATTCGTATAACAGTTTATCCAAGATCAATAATACTTCATAATAATCAATTGTGAAGCAGAATTCAAAAATAAAGATCAAAACATGGATACAATCAAAGATAGTAACCATAATAGACATCTTGGACAAAAAGGAAAAATTTTATTTTTCGGTGAATAGTGCCGTATTCGTGAATAGTGCCGTATACGTGAATAGTGCCGTATACATGAATAGTAACCCCGACACAAAAAGTTCCAAATTTGATAAAAAGTTCATATCAATATTTCAGCATAATGATATTGAAGAAAATAATATCATTAAGAAGAAAATAATATCCCTTACCTCAAAATATCAGTACTTCTGGTCGGAATACCGGTATAAGGCTGAAAGAAACTTGCTCTGATGAATAGAAACTCTCAAAGTATCTAAATACTCACAAAATACACTCAATAATCTAGAGAGAGAAAGAGAGAAAACTTGTTTCTGGTGTAATTTTCAATTCTAACTTAGCCCTCTATTTATAGGAAAATTTTGGTAGGTTTGACCTGCAACCTGATGGCTTTACCTGCTACTATTCCCACCTACCACATTTGAAATATAATTCAGCACATTTCTTCACCAACCACAAGTGGGGCCCACCAATTCTAGAATTTTCCACCAAAATGATAAACTCCGAAAATTCAACAATTTTTGAACCAGTCATCTTGTAAAATTCATAATAAATCATACGTTCATTTTTAACGGTTCAAAATTTGTGGACATATACTCAACTTATATATGTATAACATATCCAAAAATTACCACGATCCAACGGTCGGATTAAAAATTATAACACCCGCAATATTTCTCAAAAACCCTGATTTGATTTTTTAATACCTCCATTCCGATAAAAATACTGATAAAACACCTCAACATTAACTCCTTCATTTTTAACCACAAAAATATATCCCTCATTTATATCCACATAAAATAAATATTTCCTTATCATATGAATCAATAATTAATTATTCACAAATAATATTACAGAATCACATTTATGACAACCAGGCCGTTCCCAGGAAAGAGGGGGCTTTCCAATAAGGATTTCTCCTTACTGGCGCGCAATTAGATGACCAAACCTCTCCTTAGACAGAACTTTCTAGACATTGCCAATAATGTTATCTAATAATATTATTCAAATAATATGAATTATTGATCTGATAAATGAAAATACTGTGCAGCAACAATTATTGAAACAACAATAATATAAAATATCAACGCAGCAATTATTGAATCAATAAAATAAAATATTGAATAATAACTACTGTAACAATTATTGAGTAGTGCTTTCTTACGTAAGAATCAATAATTGGTGCAATACCGTGTGCTACTGTATTTTAACCACCGGGTATTCCAACAGTATTAACGGTAACAACTACGCCGTTATGTATAAACAACTTATACTTGTCGTTTTCTTCATCCAATCGCTTTCCGTTATGGGGCCCACACAAGGCTGCGTCGTCGTACGAATATTCCCCGACAGCAAGAATATTCCACGACCAACCGAATATTCACCGACCAAAAATAAATATTTTATAACCACTTGCTTATTTTGCAAAATTTGCACATTTCACCCATAACCAAAGCATTATATCAAATTAACCCCTTATTATTCACAATAATATTTAGAGAAAATTTGATTTTATTCATTAATAAGTTGGGGTCTTACATTTACTCTTCTTTATTTCAATCATGATACTTGCTGAGCAAAGTAGTTGCTCACTCTTACTATATCATGATAATATTTTAGTTTAACACGAATGCTCAAAGAAGGACAAAGGCAAAGACAAAGATGAAGATTATTTTTATATGGACATTTATCTGTTATGATAACTTACGTAAATTGATTATATAAACCTTGTGAGTTATTAAAGGTATGTATTACGATAAAGGTTGTAGACCTTGGGAAATGTTATAGAATCATTATATAATAAATAAATTATGTTTATAATTTCGCATTAGTTTATAGATTATGTAGGAAGATGATGTATCGTGATGCCCCAGGTCCGAGGTTCAAAGGTTAAAACACTATACATACATCTACATACATTGCACTATTAAATCAGAAGTAATATATAAAAGGTTCTTAGTAATAGTTTAATACAGACACCAAAGCAGGTTCTATTTATCTGGATTACTTTCGTAGCAAAAAAAAGTTAAATTTGTCATTGTTAATCAATCAAATTACATACACCTATTTAACCCTCCTTCTAGGTGTGCTGTAATAATTCAATTTTTTTAATAATTAAATATCAATTGATTTTATTTTATAAAATTAAAATTGAATTGGAAAAGATAAGTTACTAATTTCTTTTTCTTTTCTTTATTTCTTGTTTCGTTTGGAAAGTTAAATTCTTTTAATATATAATTAAATAATTGATTTAATTAAAATTAAAGAGTACATTATGATTTTGGTAACTCCTATATTGATTCCTATTTATATTTAAAGAGTGAATGTGTAAACTTAATCCTATTCTAATTAAATTAGTTGAATTCTCGAATAGAATACTTATACACACTACAACCCTTTAGAAAAATCGTAATTAATTCATCCGATGTCAGAATTGAGTGAATCCAAAGCCTATTTATTTAGTTTTTTTGTCCTCTACAATTTTGAAGAAGGAAAAAAATGTTATTTGACGTCATCTTCATGCCTTAAATTACTTAAAATCGTAACTTGTCTCGATTCCCGTCACTATTTTCAGTATTAATTTTGAAAATTTGTAACTCAATCATATTAACTCCGAATCAAGTGATTATTGATCCTATTTCGTATATCTTTTCAAGAGCTACAATTTTCGCGAAGACGTGGAGAGATTTTGAAGACTTTAGAAAACTCGAAAGTCAGATTCTTTACTGTTGTGTATTGAAGAAAGACGAACAGGGAAGGTAAATATTATTTCAAATTTTGATTTTTAAGTTTAGTTATAAGGATTTTTAAATTATAGATTATTTTTAACTAAAACATAAACATAGAATTAGATATCTTGATAATCGGAAAGAGGAGATAAATTTATATTAAGGAATATATTTTGATTGAATGTAAATGTTAATATCTGAAAATCAGTTTCTATATTTTTGAGGTATATTGCGTGCGTTATATCTATTAATCCTGTAAGACCCCAACTTTTCTAAATAAAGATGAATTTTCTATAGATATCATTTTTGAATATTATGGAGTTAATTTGATATAATGTTATAGTTGTGGGTAATATTTATAAATTTTGCAAAGTACGCAAGTTGTTATATAATATTCGATTGGTCGGGGAATATTTATTTTAATAGGGAATATTCGTACAACGACACAATCATTGGTGGACCCCACAACGGAATTATTGTCGGATTGAGAAAACGACAAAAATATTTTATTAAAAATAACGGCGGAAGTTTTACCATTGTTACTGTTGAACTACTCGGTAGTAAAAGTACAGTAATACTTGTGGTTGCATAGTAGCACACGGTATTGATTATTAATGCTTATGTGAGAAGTCACTCAGTTTGATTCCATTATTGTCAGTTAATAATATGAATTATTTAGCGATAATGACGTTTTGTTTTATTCGTATTATTAACGTAATAAAACAGAAACATCTTTTTATATAAAACAAAATACTTTATTAAAGTTATTCTATAAATAGAATATATTATATTTTATTTAAAAGATTTTTCTTTAAATATGGACCGTCAGATTAAAGTAATCAATCTGGACCGTTCATGGACTAGTTACTATGCATTCTATTTTTCTATAAATAGCAGCTCATTCCTTCATTATTTCTTACGAATTCACTGAACTCTAGAGAGAGAAACTATAGAGAGAAACTATAGAGAAAGGGAAGAAGTGTAACGACCCCAAAATATATCCATTCCATCCAACCTATTCTGAGTCGCCAAATACATGGTACAGATAACAACTACAACTTTATTACAACAATTGTCGTGCGAAATACAACAACACATATGCTATGAGTTTGGGTACAAATATATACCAACTGTGACTCATGTCCCAACCTTGGATATCACGTCACAATAACGCATTACATAAAGGTATAGTCAAAAACTATTTTAGAAATTAGAATCTTTGGGAAGTGCTCAAGGAAACCCTCGTACATGGGAGGCCATGCTTCTAGGTTATGATAGATATCATATGGCCACAGAATTATCCTTGGTTGACCCAATAGACCCCAAAGAAAAATGAGAAGATTACTATCATATTCTTCCCAATGGCGAGTCTTCTCTTGACATATCAATATCTCCACTATCTCTAATTGAGAATTATACTTCAAACAAATACCAAGATTATATAGGTAGTGCTCGTAAATATACTCAGCAAGTGGATGAGCACAACCTTGTCTTATGATGACACGAGATTATATGTCATTATACATCCTGTAAGATAGTGGCAAAACACCCTTCCAAGTTAAATTCACATCACCCTCAATATCTATAAACCACCGTTCTATTCCCTTGTTATCCCTCGCTCGACCCAGCTACACTTTTATTACCTGTAAGGAATTGTGAAACAGAAGGGTGAGCACAACTAGCTCAGTAAAGAATATCATGACTAAAGATAATTAAATTATCAATAGCCTTCAACAGAATTAAATCAGAGATTTAGAACATATGGTAGATGATAAAAATTTTCAACCATAGTTGCAGCGGAACGAGCAATCCATTAGAAGAGTTAAATAGACTACAAAGTCTATTATCTTCTCCATGTTAAAAGTCCACCAATAATGTTTTATCCCTGTAACATTAATCAATAATTCCTGTCCACAATCACATGTATAACTCATAATCATAATTATAGTTCTAGATTCCTCTTCTCATCTAGAACGAAGATAATTTTCATCACTTGTCTTTACCTGAAACATCAAAGATCATGATTATACCAAATCACAGTTCATGTTCATAATCATACTAATAATTTCATCTTTGCACTACGGGCCAAAGATATTCATCAACAACTCATCTTTGCACTACAGGCCAAAGATATTCCTCAACAGCTCATATTTGCACTACAAGCCAAATATATTATTATCTCAAAGAAATATATAATCATTTCAGAATTTATATAACCAATAATTATAACCATGTTGATCATTTCACCTTTGCACTTAAGCTAAAGATATTCAATTATAAATTCAATGGTCATGATCATACCAGTCACAATTCAACTTTTCACTACTGGACAAAGAGAACCTTAGTCATGATCATACCAATAATCTACCCATCTTTACACTCCAGTGAAAGAGAATTTCAACATCAGGGTTATAAAAATGTTATATATGATAATAAAATCAATATAATCAATACATAGTTTTAATCTCCAGAGTAATATTCATAAATCAACTATAATTTGGTTAGAAAAAAAACCAATTTTGTAGTGAATAGTACCCGTGAATAGTAACTCGTGAATAGTAACCCATCGTGAATAGTAACTCATGAATAGTAACTCGTGAATAGTAACTCATGAATAGTAACTCATGAATAGTAACTCGTGAATAATAACTCATGAATAGTAACTCGTGAATAGTAACTCATGAATAGTAACCCCGACATGAAAAGATAAGAATTTTACAAGAAAAATCTTACCAATATTCCGGTATAATGATATTGAAAGAAATAATATCATTTTAAAAAAATACATCCCTTATTATCCCTTACTATCCCTTACCTCAAAAGAGCAGTACTTCTGACTGGAATAACGCTGAATGAACTTGCACCGTATAGCAACACTCAAGATATCAAAATACTCACAAGAATACGCTCGATATATAGAGAGAGAAATAGAGAGAAAACTTCAGTTTCTGGTGTGATTTTTAATTCTAACCTAAGCACCTATTTATAGGAAAATGCTTAGAACACCAAAGTAGAAAATTGAATATAATAATATTATATTTACAAAATTGTCAAGCCCACCTAAGAAATCTGATTTCAGATCATGTATAACACATGTGAGCCACTCAATTGCAACAAAAAACGTTTTTCTTAAAAAAAACATTTTAAACTCCAAAAATCAATTATTTTGGAACTTCAGAACTTCAATAATTCATAATAAATAGCCCTTTATTCAGAAAATTCAAATCTTGCGAGTTTTTATAAGAAATTCAATTCTCTACAACTTTGCAGAAGAAAGTTTTTCTAAATTCCAAACAAAAATTGACTGAAATCCACAAACGGATGATTTTACAGTCTATAATAAATTTTCGGTCAAGAATTGTGTCCACCAACACACAAAACATGTGTTAAACATTTAATCCAACAAAAATACTTTTTCTCCTCATTTACTCATATATCCCACATTCATTGTAAAAATATCATCATCAATATATTATTAAAGTAATATATTTAAATGAATTATTTTATCAGAAAAAGATAAAATATTAATTTTTAACAATTGTCACATTAAAAATTTTCTCCATCTATATCCACATAAAATCAATATTTTTCTCATCATATAAATCAATAATTATTTATTCACAAATAATATTACAGAATCACAGTACTGGCAACCAGGCCGTTCCCAGGAAAGAGGGGGCTTTCCAATAAGGATCTCTTCCTTACTGGCGCGCAATTAGATGACCAAACCTCTCCTTAGACAGAACTTTCTAGACATTGCCAATAATATTATCTAATAATATTATTCAGATAATATGAATTATTGTTTCGATAATAGAAAATACTGTTTAGTGACAATTATAAAACAACAGTAATATAAAATATCAACGCAGCAATTATTGAATCAATAAAATACAATATTGAACAGTAATTACTGTAATAATTATTGAGTAATGCCTTCTTACGCAAAAATCAATAATTGGTGCAATACCGTGTGCTACTGTGCAACAACGCGTATTACTTTGTTTTAACCACCGGGTATTCCAACAGTATTAACGGTAACAACTATGACGTTATTTATAGACAACTTACTCTTGTCGTTTTTTTCATCCAATCGCTTTCCGTTATGGGGCCCACAAAAGACTGCGCCGTCGTACGAATATTCTCCGACAGTAAGAATATTCCACGACCAAGCGAATATTTCCCGACAACAATGAATATTTTATAACCACTTGTGTATTCCGAAAAAAATTCATATATCACCCTTAACTTTAATATTTATCAATTTAACCATTTACTAAATAGTAATTATAAGAAAAATTGAATACTTTTATTTCATAAAATTCGAGGTCTTACAAGAAGAGTATTCTGCTACTTAACTACTTCCTTACTTCAGCTCTTCTTTAAAACGGTAAGGGGTGTTATTCTTTCTTATTCATGAAGAGAACTGTTGTTACTCCATTTATTATTATTATGTTGGAATAACCTGTATACGCGGTCTACCCTATACTTGGTGACATTCTTCTATTATTCTGTTGGAACATCCTGTCTGTGTGTTTTACACCGGACCTGATTCCGTTTTTATTATTATTCTGTTGGAACATCCTGTCTGTGTGTTTTACACCGGACCTGGTTCCGTCTTGTTATTATTCTGTTGGAACATCCTGTCTGTGTGTTTTACACCGGACCTGGTTCCGCCTTTATTATTATTATGTTGGAATATCCTGTCTGTGTGTTTTACACCGGACCTGGTTCCATTATTTATTATACTATTATTTATTATTCTGTCGGAATATCCTGTCTGTGCGTTTACGCCGGACCTGGTTCCATTATTTATTATTCTGTTGGAATAACCTGTCTGTGCTGTCTATCGCATGTATGGTGATTTCTTTTGTTATTCCATTCTTTATTATACTCAGTTGGTTAAGTTTTGACTTCTATACTCCATGAAATTTGTGGAATATCCTTGACATTTGCGCTTCATCTAGTATCTATTCATGAAAATATTCTCCTGATCATTCTTGAATTTTACTCCATAAAGTAGTATCATGTTGACAATTTGGACGTTGTTAATTCTTGGATAAATTAATTCTTGAACTTGTTTTATTGAATTCTTATATCATTGTCATCATCCTCATGTTTATATTCTGTTGAAAGTCATCTGTGGCCTGTAGTGCATAGATGGACTTGGTATGATTATGACCAGGGATTATTCGGTGTAATCATGACCGTAATGTTACGAATGATGTGGTAAAAGTCCTCATTGGCCCGTAGTGCATTGATGGACAGTTGTTGGCATGATCATGACCATTAATGAATATACGAATATCCTTGGCCGTAGTGCAGGGGTGATTCGATGATGTGGATTATTTTATTAAGCTGAGTCTCAGCGATCACAGTGTTGGAAAATCTTTTAAATCATAAAAGATAGTAGAGTTTATTTTCTACTTGACTCTTTTAATGGATTGCTTGTTCCGCTGCAGTTAAACTTGATGTCTATTATATTTTATCAGTTTAACATTGTTGAAGGCTAATGATAATTTATTCTGCATTATCTTAGTCATAATATTTCTTACTGGGCTAGTTGAGCTCACCCTTTCTTTCACTGTTCTCTTCAGGAAATGAGAACGTAGCTGGGGCAAGTCGGGGAACGGAGTGATGGTCCGAATGATAGTATTAGTTAGTAGTCCTCACTATTCTATGTAATGGTGTGTTAATAAATGTAACGAGGACTCCTTTTGAGTATGAATACTCTCTAGAAGATAATATTTGTATTCAAACTCACAGTTTATGTTTTGTCGTATTGTACACGACAGTTGTATTATTAAGTTGTATTTGTATTCTGTACTATGTATCTGACGACCCAAGATGGGTGATGTATACCTAATTTTGGGGGCGTCACAGTTGGTATCAGAGCTTAGGGATATGATCCCTGGCTAAGATGTGAGAATAGAACTAGGAGGGGAGAGACGGGGAATTCCTTCGCTAGTATGATCTACCTAAGTTTATTTGCATGGTATTTAATTGGTCGGTTATAATATAAGGATAAAATATGATATATCAATTAATTTTTATTTTGTGGCAGTATCTGAAAATGGCATCTGAGAATGTTGAGAATAGCAATGGAGCACAGGCGACTGTTGATTCACCACATATCAATAATCAGGATAATGTGCATCAGGAAGGTGACAATCCTCATGCAAACAACAACACTGACCAAATGATGAATGATCAAATGTTCAGAGGCTTTATGCAATTCATGCAACAACAGGTGAAAGCGGCTCCTGTCCACAACGTAGGTGGAAATACTGGAAACTCTCTGGCGGTCACCGCTAAACAGTTTAAGGAGCTGGGACCACCGGAGTTTAAGGGAGAACCCAAACCACTTGTAGCTGAAACATGGATAAAGCAGATCACCAAGATATTTGATGTCTTGGGTTGCTCCGAGGAGCAAAAGGTTCCCTTTGCCGCCTTTATGTTGCGAGGAGAGGCAGATTACTGGTGGGAATCGATAAAGCGTACTCAACCTGCCGCACTGAAGATGTCTTGGGAGAAGTTTCAAGAGCTGTTTAACGACAAATACTTTCCCGAGAGTATTCGTCACATGAAGGAGGTGGAGTTCATCAAATTGGAGCAGAATAATATGACCGTGTCGCAGTACGAGGCAAAATTTGCAGAGTTATCCCGGTTTGCGTCCCACCTGGTGGATAATGAAGAAAGAATGACGCGGATGTTTTTAAGAGGTTTGAAGCCGGAGATACGTCAACATCTTGTTTCTCATAAACTGTGTTTGTATTCAGATGTTGTAAATAGGGCTCAGTTGGTGGAGCGCGATAACGAGACAACGCAACCAAAAGAGAGCAGCCGGCAAAATGATAATACCAGTGAGAGCAGTCATCGAAGCGGTGACAACAAGCGTGGAGGGAATCAACAGGCCAGAAATGGTAACCACTTCGGTGGTAATCAGGGCCAAAACAATAAGAATGGGCATTTCAAGAAGAGGAGATTCAACAATGATGGAAAGACGTCAGCACCAGCACCTGTCGTTAAGGAAGGAGAACGACCACCTATCATATGTTTCAAATGCGGAGGGGAGGGGCACATCAGTCCAAACTGCGCGATGCCGTCCAAAGCATGTTATAATTGTGGAAGAGAAGGTCATTTAGCCCGATTTTGTCGTTTACCGAAGACAAATTCAGCTAGGATGGAGGCACCAAAGGCCGTCCCAGAAAAGTCAAAACCGGTTGTGCAAGGGAGAGCGTTTGTTGTGAACTCCCAGAAAGCAAGGAACCCGAATGAGGTCATCACGGGTAAGCTTATCATAAACTCTAACGAAGTCTATACTTTATTTGATACCGGTTCTACCCATTCTTTTATTTCTCCTACTTGCGCTCATCGATTAAATTTGATTCCGGAGAAATTAGACTTTGACTTAGCAGTTGAAACTCCATTGGGAGAAACCTTCATTACATCCACGGTTTATAAGTCTTGTTTGGTTCAAGTTGGTACCCACACATTACCTGTCGATCTTATTTCATTAAAAATACTTGCATTTGACGTGATTCTAGGGATTGATTGGTTAACTACTCATCATGCAAAAATTGATTGTTTTCGTAAGGTTGTTAGCTTTCATATTCCTAATCGACCTATTATGCGAATTCAAGCAACCAAACCATTAAAATCAATCGCTGTCATCTCAAGCCATAAAGCTATTCGTTTATTGAAAAACGGATGTCAAGCTTTCTTAGCTCATGTCACAGATCTAAACAAAAATACGTCAGCTTTGAATGATATTTCTGTTGTTAATAAATTTCCTGACGTATTTCCCGAAGAACTTCCTGGCCTACCCCCAGAGCGTGAAATTGAATTTTGTATCGACCTTGAACCCGGTACAAAACCCATTTCCAAAGCCCCATATCGAATGGCTCCTATTGAACTTCAGGAGTTAAAGACCCAACTGCAGGAATTGTTAGACATTGGTTTTATTCGTCCTAGTACTTCTCCTTGGGGTGCTCCTGTTCTGTTCGTGAAGAAGAAAGATGGGAGTATGCGACTTTGTATTGATTATCGGGAGTTGAATCATGTCACCATCAAAAATAGGTACCCATTGCCACGTATTGATGACCTGTTTGACCAGTTGCAAGGAGCACAATTCTTTTCAAAGATCGATCTTCGTTCTGGATATCATCAGCTGAAGGTTAGAACTGAGGATATTCCAAAGACGGCTTTTAGAACTCGGTATGGGCATTATGAATTCTTAGTTATGTCTTTTGGATTGACTAATGCTCCTGCTGCCTTCATGGATATGATGAACAGGGTATTCAAGGAATATTTGGATCACTTTGTGGTCGTCTTTATCGATGACATCCTTGTTTATTCCAAAAGCCGTGAAGATCATGAGCAACACTTGAGGTTGGTACTCCAAAAGCTTCGTGAATACAAACTTTATGCCAAGTTGAAGAAATGCGAGTTCTGGCTGGAAGAGGTAGCATTCCTTGGGCACGTAGTATCAAGTCGTGGAATATCGGTTGACCCGGCAAAGATTGAAGCTATTCAAAGCTGGGAGCAACCTAAATCAGTGACCGAGGTACGTAGCTTTCTTGGTTTAGCTGGTTATTATCGGAGATTCGTGGAAGGATTTTCTCGAATCGCTACTCCATTAACTCAGCTGACTCGGAAAGATACAAAGTTTGGTTGGAGCGAAGAATGTGAGCAGAGTTTTCAAGAACTCAAGAGGAGACTCATTTCAGCACCTGTTCTAACAATACCATCTGGCTCGGAGGGATTTGTCATCTACAGTGATGCTTCGAGCAAAGGGTTGGGATGCGTTCTCATGCAACATGGAAAAGTCATAGCCTATGCATCAAGACAACTCAAGGAATATGAGAGGAATTATCCTACTCATGATCTAGAGTTGGCAGCTGTTGTCTTTGCACTTAAAATTTGGAGGCATTACTTGTATGGGGAGAAGGTGGAGATCTTTACGGATCATAAAAGCCTCAAATATTTCTTCACTCAAAAGGAACTCAACATGCGACAACGACGTTGGCTTGAACTGTTGAAAGATTATGATCATACCATTCAATACCATCCTGGAAAAGCGAACGTGGTAGCTGACGCATTGAGTAGAAGATCATATGCAAGTACGAGTGCAATATTGTCAACACAAGAGCCCATTTTGTGTGACTTGCAAAGGATGGAGATAGAGTTAAAGACTCCAGGGACCCATGTGATGATGGCGAATATACGAGTAGAACCAACTTTAATCGATAAAGTTAAAGCTGCTCAAGCTACAGACCTGGAGCTGATGCGTATGAAGAAGAAAGTGCAAGAAGGTTCTATGCCGGAAGCAAGAATCGATGAAGAAGGAATACTTCGAGTCAACTCCAGACTTTGTGTTCCTAACAACCCTGATTTAAAGTATGAAATCATGATGGAGGCGCACAACACACCGTTTGCAATCCATCCTGGAAGTACCAAAATGTATCATGATCTTCGTCATACATTTTGGTGGAGCAATATGAAGAGAGAGATAGCGTTGTTTATCTCAAGGTGTCTAACTTGTCAACGAGTCAAAGCGGAGCATCAAGTACCAAAAGGTCCATTGCAACCACTTGAAATTCCAGAATGGAAGTGGGAGCACATTACCATGGATTTCGTTACCGGTCTTCCTAGGGTTTCTCAAGGTATTGATGCGATTTGGGTCATTGTTGATAGATTGACCAAGTCTGCTCATTTTTTACCGATACGAGAAACTTATACACTTGAACGTCTTGCTCGTATGTACATAAACGAGATTGTAAGACTGCATGGTATGCCAGTATCCATAGTTTCTGACCGAGACCCAAGATTCACTTCACGATTTTGGGTTAGTTTACAAAAAGCTATGGGCACGGAGTTACGATTTAGTTCAGCATATCATCCTCAGACGGACGGACAATCAGAGAGGACTATTCAAACTCTTGAAGATCTATTAAGACTCTGTGTCTTTGACTTCAAGGGAAGTTGGGACAAGTTCTTACCATTGGTGGAGTTTTCCTACAACAACAGTTATCAAGCAAGTATTGGCATGGCTCCATTCGAAGCATTGTATGGAAGAAAATGTCGTTCTCCAGTATGCTGGGATGAGGTGGGTGAAGCAACGTTGTTGGGACCGGAGTTGGTACGTATGACTACAGAAAAGATTCAAACGATCCGACAACGTATAAAAACCTCACAAGATCGACAAAAGAGTTATGCTGATCTTCATCGAAAGGACGTGAAATTTGATGTAGGAGATCATGTGTTCTTACGTGTTGCTCCATGGAAAGGAGTTACGAGATTTGGAAAGAGAGGAAAGCTCAATCCTCGATTCATCGGTCCATTTTTAATCCTCGATCGAGTAGGAACTGTGGCTTATAGACTCGCTTTACCGCCAAGTATGTCTCGTGTTCATAACGTTTTTCACATATCCATGTTACGCAAATATGTGGAAGACCCGAACCACATTATTGAGTTAGAACCGGACGAAATAGCGGAGGATTTGACGTATGAAGAAGTTCCTGTTCAAATCTTGGATAAGAAGGAACATATTCTACGCTCCAAGGTTATACCTCAAGTCAAAGTTTTGTGGAGAAACCACGATGTTGAGGAAATGACTTGGGAGTTAGAATCTGAAATGAAATCAAGGTATCCTTACCTCTTCGACATACCAGGTACGTACCCTAATTTCGAGGGCAAAATTTCATAAGAAGGGGAGGTTGTAAGACCCCAACTTTTATAAATAAAGATGAATTTTCTATAAATATCATTTTTGAATATTATGGAGTTAATTTGATATAATGTTATAGTTGTGGGTAATATTTATAAATTTTGCAAAGTACGCAAGTTGTTATATAATATTCGATTGGTCGGAGAATATTTGTTTTAACAGGGAATATTCGTACAACGACACAATCATTGGTGGACCCCACAACGGAATTATTGTCGGATTGAGAAAACGACAAAAATATTTTATTAAAAATAACGGCGGAAGTTTTACCATTGTTACTGTTGAACTACTCGGTAGTAAAAGTACAGTAATACGTGTGGTTGCATAGTAGCACACGGTATTGATTATTAATGCTTATGTGAGAAGTCACTCAGTTTGATTCAATTATTGTCAGTTAATAATATGAATTATTTAGCGATAATGACGTTTTGTTTTATTCGTATTATTAACGTAATAAAACAGAAACATCTTTTTATATAAAACAAAATACTTTATTAAAGTTATTCTATAAATAGAATATATTATATTTTATTTAAAAGATTTTTCTTTAAATATGGACCGTCAGATTAAAGTAATCAATCTGGACCGTTCATGGATTAGTTACTATGCATTCTATTTTTCTATAAATAGCAGCTCATTCCTTCATTATTTCTTACGAATTCACTGAACTCTAGAGAGAGAAACTATAGAGAGAAACTATAGAGAGAGGAAGAAGAGTATTCTGCTACTTAACTACTTCCTTACTTCAGCTCTTCTTTAAAACGGTAAGGGGTGTTATTCTTTCTTATTCATGAAGAGAACTGTTGTTATTCCATTTATTATTATTCTGTTGGAATAACCTGTATACGCGGTCTACCCTATACTTGGTGACATTCTTCTATTATTCTATTGGAACATCCTGTCTGTGTGTTTTACACCGGACCTGGTTCCGTTTTTATTATTATTCTGTTGGAACATCCTGTCTGTGTGTTTTACACCGGACCTGGTTCCGTCTTGTTATTATTCTGTTGGAACATCCTGTCTGTGTGTTTTACACCGGACCTGGTTCCGTCTTTATTATTATTCTGTCGGAATATCATGTCTGTGTGTTTTACACCGGACCTGGTTCCATTATTTATTATACTGTTATTTATTATTCTGTCGGAATATCCTGTCTGTGCGTTTACGCCGGACCTGGTTCCATTATTTATTATTCTGTTGAAAAAATCTGTCTGTGTGGTCTATCGCATGCATGGTGATTTCTTTTGTTATTCCATTCTTTATTATACTCAGTTGGTTAAGTTTTGACTTCTATACTCCATGAAATTTATGGAATATCCTTGACATTTGCGCTTCATCTAGTATCTATTCATGAAAATATTCTCCTGATCATTCTTGAATTTTACTCCATAAAGTAGTATCATGTTGACAATTTGGACGTTGTTAATTCTTGGATAAATTAATTCTTGAACTTGTTTTATTGAATTCTTATATCATTGTCATCATCCTCATGTTTATAAAATGTTGAAAGTCATCTGTGGCCTGTAGTGCATAGATGGACTTGGTATGATTATGACCAGGGATTATTCGGTGTAATCATGACCGTAATGTTACAAATGATGTGGTAAAAGTCCTCATTGGCCCGTAGTGCATTGATGGACAGTTGTTGGCATGATCATGACCATTAATGAATATACGAATATCCTTGGCCGTAGTGCAGGGGTGATTCGATGATGTGGATTATTTTATTAAGCTGAGTCTCAGCGATCACAGTGTTGAAAAATCTTTTAAATCATAAAAGATAGTAGAGTTTATTTTCTACTTGACTCTTTTAATGGATTGCTTGTTCCGCTGCAGTTAAACTTGATGTCTATTATATTTTATCAGTTTAACATTGTTGAAGGCTAATGATAATTTATTCTGCATTATCTTAGTCATAATATTTCTTACTGGGCTAGTTGAGCTCACCCTTTCATTCACTGTTCTCTTCAGGAAATGAGAACGTAGCTGGGGCAAGTCGGGGAACGGACTGATGGTCCGAATGATAGTATTAGTTAGTAGTCCTCACTATTCTATGTAATGGTGTGTTAATAAATGTAACGAGGACTCCTTTTGAGTATGAATACTCTCTAGAAGATAATATTTGTATTCAAACTCACAGTTTATGTTTTGTCGTATTGTACACGACAGTTGTAGTAGTAAGTTGTATTTGTATTTTGTACTATGTATCTGACGACCCAAGATGGGTGATGTTTACCTAATTTTGGGGGCGTCACAAATCCGACCGTTGGATCATTATAATTTTTTGATAATTTATACATATATAAGCTAATAATACGTTAACCAATTTTGAACCGTTAAAGATTAACATATAATTTGCTATGAATTTTAATAAAGGACTGATTTGGAATTTTTGTAATAGAATTTTCAATAACAAGTTCTAATATTTAAAAATGTATAACCTAATGATTTTAAATCCGATTTGGGTGATTCTTGAGGCTAAATTGAATTATTTGAAGTCTAATTTTTGTTAAAATTAATTAATTTGACAAATAAGATTTAATTAATGGTGATAAGACCATAATAGTGGACTAAAGTATTAAGATTAATTTGTTATATTAGGATTTTAAAATTTTTTAAGTTTTGCTATTGATTTTTAAGTTTTGGAATATTAATAGTTATCTAATGCGATAATTAAAGGCACCTTGATTGGATTAAGAATTATTTTGAAATTATTAGTTTGGATTATATTTAATTTGAGGTGAATATGTTTAGCTAGTGAATAAATATCGTTGACATTTAAGGGTAAGATTTTATGGAGTGTGATATAAGTGGTTTTGCATATCAGATACAGATTTCGTACTTCTTCAGCGATACTCTTGTTAAATTTAATTTGTTCGTTTTATTACTCAATTTGAATTCGGTTATTATTTCACATAATTGTTTCTTGTGAAATTCATATGATAGTTTTATTTTGTAGTTGATATATAGGACTCGTATTTGTACTATCTGCTAATTAGGTTATCATGTCAAATATTGATCAGTCCACAATGTATCCTTTTGTTTTGTATGTTGCTCTGGATGTGAGTTTTGACCAATTGATATTTTTTTTCAGGATACGTCTGAATTGACCTAGTTTTTGATTTGATTTGATTTGATTAGCATATTAGTAACATGTGTGTTGTGCGTAATATCCAATTTGATTTCATACATCATGGTACCGATGTATTTTGTCAGTCTTTGACTATTTGAATTTGAGCTCAACATAAAATTATGACACCCAACCATTTGATTTAGTCTTTTGTCTGTTTCGTTAATTCTGTCGATTCAAATATATTTTATTCAATTAAACTTTGGAGATTATATTGTCGTTTGTATTTATTCTTGAGGGCTTGTTCAATATTTTGTCAGTTAATTTCGTATTTCAGTTATGCTTCTTTTGTACTCTATATCCGTACTGAGCATTTAGCTCATGCAGTATTTTTCTTCCAATAGGTTTGTAAGGACGTTTAGGGTTTTATGTGAAGAGAGATACATTTGACCTAATATGTTTATTTAATTTTAGGTTTTTATTATTATGTAAATTTTTGGAGAATTGTATTTAATTCGACATTGATGGATTATCAACTATTAAGTATTTTGAAGTTATTAGTGTTCTGTTTACTTATTTTGAGGTTCTTTGTGCTTTGCACGAAACCTCCCTTTCCTATTTGGGAATGGGGTGGAATATGTTCATACACAAAATTTCAAATAATATTGTTGCGACTTGTTTGCAACTTCTTTGTACTGATATTACTGCGAGACTTCTGTTGCAATTTGATTGTTGCAACTTGTTTGTAATGATATTACCCAAACCCTTCTAAAGGTGACAGTCAAAAGATCAGAACAAGAAATCTAGATAGAACGAGCGAATATGTTCGCAAACAAACAAAAATTAATAAATCATGTAAAACTTTTGATGTTGATTTTAGATTTTACATGCATAGTTTCCCTTTCAAACCTTTAACCTTATCTTCTGTTCAAACAATTATTGCGTAGAAGACCATTTAGTGAGGGACAATATAGTAACAATAAATAATACTCCACCCGTTCCTTAATATAGGTCGTTTTAAGGTTATGCACAAGCATTAAGGTAATGATTGTATAGCATTAACTATAATATCAATTGTCTATATTACCCTTGTATTGAAATAAGATATTGTTATTTATTGGACAGAAAATAGTGAGAGGACCAAAGTCACATTTAATATTTGGGGTAATATTGGAAACTAAGCAATTAATGCTTACTTGAAATTCTAAAACGACTTATATTAAGGAACAAAAATATTTCTCTAAAACGACCTATATTAAGGAACGGAGGGAGTAGTCAAAAAGACCATTTAATGAGGGACAATATAGTAACATGGGCTTTTGAAGTGTTTAGCCAATAAATTTTTTTAAGCTCATGTTTTGGGAATGCAATATAATCTCATAATCATGTACATCATTTACTATATATTAAAGTATCAAGAAATAATCAAATCTCACAATAAAATATAATCTTATAATCAAGTACGTACATCATTCAGTATTACAATATCAAGAAACCAGTAAAACATCACTATAGGAGAAAGAAACAAACTCACAAATAAACCTCACATAAAAAAGAAACATACATCACATAAAAGAAGAATTAAACTCATCTAAATGAGAATCAAATATGAGACATATAGGTCACACTACTTTAGTCTTAACTATTAGACTAAGGGATTGTTTGTTTAGAGCTGAATGAGTCTGAATGACCCTAAATCTAAACTAATCAACCATTAAGAGTGTTTTTTTTGGAGTTTTAAAATATGAATGAGGCTGAGTAGAACTGAGTGATTCTTTTAAAAAAAAATTGGCTAAATCAACTGAATAGGTTTGAAGAATTTTTTTTACCCAAGTTCCATCTCTTCTTTGAATCGCCGCTCTCGTCTGCATCTCCATCTCTAGTGATTCTCTACATCTCCGCTACATCGCTTCTCTAACAGGTAACCCTCATCTTTCAAATTGTTATGGTTACAATAAACGATAAGCCCTAATTTGATCTCTGTTTCTTCCTGAACTTCCGGATACTTTGATGGAACCGTGGCAGCTTCCTTGTCCAATACATTCATCTGCTAATATGTTCCATTGTTGAAATCTGTCTTCGATGTTGGATTGTTGTTATGTATTGGTCTCGTAGTTCACTTTTAAGTTTAAAGTTATGTTTTTGGTTTAAATCAATGGGTTGTTATGTCTATTGGAGTCTGTTAGTTATTAGTTTGGTGTGTTTAGAAGTTATTTTGATTTATGTTATTGTATTTTGAGATTTTATGAATTTCAATTAATTAGTTAACGTTTCAGTATATTGGATGGCTTAATTTTGTTGATATGGTATGGTTAATTTGTTATTGAGCTCAATTGATTAATTCTGCCGCATTCATGCATATAACTTTGTTTTGATCTTATTTACTAGTATACATAGTGTATCATTCAACAACATGTTTTGATCTTTTTGACTTGGTGTTGCACCTAAAACACAGAAAAAACATTTAGAATGGGGAAATGCCTCATCATTTAGGAAGATTTTTTTCCAAAAAATTAGAAACAGACTCGAGTGTTCAAATTAGGCACCTGGTGTATAATTTTGGAGTTGTTGAAAACTAATCAGTACTGATATATCTGTTTGGGAATCAAACATAATTAATCTTTTGTATCTAGAAGTAATGGGGGTCCTGGTTGCTATAGACATGAGTGCATAAAATCTATTATGATAATAATCTATTAGTGTCTCGATAGTTGATTATAATTCACTGAAAATGTAAAGCATAACTATCCAGTATCCAGTTATGTTTGTAAAGCATAATGAGAGTTGTTTTTTTTATTATTTTAAATATGCATGTTAGGATTAAAATCTCTAAATTCATCATTCTATTTGTGTTAGGCATGGAACAATCGGGTGAAACTCAAAATCAAAAGAAATCGAGAGTGAGTTGTTGAAATGAGAATGTAATGAAATTTTTTATTGAAGCATATATTCTCGAGGTTACGGAAAATGGTAGGCAATGCGGTAGACTTAAGCAATATTCATGGCCAAAAGTGGGAGAAACTCTAAAAAGCACCCACAATTTTATTGTAGATTATAAGTAAATGAAAAATCGTTATGATTAATATAAAGGGAAAATATACCGCATGATGTCAAATTAAAAGAGAGACCGAAAATCATTATGATCCCACAACTAACACATTCAACTTCACGGATGAGGAATGGGAGCTAGAGCCAAAGGTTACGTAGCTACTTTTTAAAGTTAACCATAAAACCTTGTTAAATTATAAAACAGGTGAATAACATGTTGGGTATAATTTTTGGATACAGGCAAATAAGAATGTTGACTCCATGAGGACTTCACCTTTGAGTTTTTCTGAGCTTTACACTCAACTCTATGATGGAGCTGCTGCTACATGGATTGATGGCTAGGGACATAGCTCTAAAAGGGATAGGATCGTTGAACCAAATAAGGATTTGAAATTTCTTAGTATCAAGGACATCTCTTTTAGTACTCAAGCTCAAGCTCAAGAGTCCTCTAACCCACCTCCAAATCCATCAACTCCGGGTACCTTTCTTGAAGGAGTGAAAAGTTAAATTAAATCTCCTTGGGTGGGGATCACAAAATCCATTGCACAAAATGGCACTTGGGATATTTTGTGAGAGTTCAAGTTATAGGGAACAATGGGTGTTCCTAGAAGACGATGAGAATGAAGCTTGGGTTGAAATTGTTTCACACAAGTTAGGATTTGTATTCTAGTTAAATATTTACTATTGGATGATTTTAGTTAAAGCTTTTATATTTTGTATAGATCGATGGCCAAAACTTTTTATTTTGGGTGCATGCAAAGGGTTAATTTTTTCATTTATGGCCATAACTTATGTATGAATTTGTTACTTTTTGTATATATTTATTTAGTAATTTATGTCTTATTATCTGTTCAAACTATATTTCTTGCTATTTCTACTTTGATTTTCCTTCTATAGTTTATGTGTATGGCTTTCATATCAACAGATTGATTGTATGGCTTTAGTTTAATTTCAACAAATTGATTGAACTTGACATATGGTCATTATGTGAGTTTCATTATATCACAAACATATTTTTTGTGACGCCCCCAGAATAGGTATACAACACCCATTCTGAGTCGCCAAATACATGGTACAGAAAGCAAACTACAACTTCAATAATACAATTGTCGTGCAAAATACGACAACACATACTGTGAGTTTAAATACAAATATTGTCTTCTAGACAATATCCACACTCAAATAAATCCTCATTACAATTATTCAAACACTATTTTACAGAAATAGTGAGGACTGCTAATACATCTTTCTAGAGCCATCACTCCATACCCCGACTAGATCCTGCTATGTTCTCACCTCCTGAGAAGAAAAATGGAACAAAAAGGAAAAGGGTGAGCTCAACTAGCCTAGTAAAGAATATTATGACTAAGATAATATACAACAAATTATCGTTAGTCTTCAACAGGGAAAAATCTGATAAAATATAATCGACAACAAGTTTTAGATCAACAACTGCAGCGGAAACAACAAACCATTAGAAGAGTCAAGTAGAGAAAGAATTCTACTATCTTCTAAGATTTAAAAGTCCATCATCAATATTTTATCCCTGTAACATCAATTAATAATCATCTTTAACCAAATATTCATCTTTGCACTACAGGCCAAAGATATTCATTTGTATCATCAGTCGGTCATGTTCATCTCAACACCTGTTCATCTTTGCACTACAGGCCAAAGATATTCATCAAGTAATTATACATCTTTGCACTACAGGCCAAAGATATTCAGTAATATCATCATTTAGGACTGAGGATGATGAAAAATATCTTAAAGAGAACGAATCCAATGAGACAGAAGGACAAATAGTAGGGATTCGTATAACAGTTTATCCAAGATCAATAATACTTCATAATAATCAATTGTGAAGCAGAATTCAAAAATAAAGATCAAAACATGGATACAATCAAAGATAGTAACCATAATAGACATCTTGGACAAAAAGGAAAAATTTTATTTTTCGGTGAATAGTGCCGTATTCGTGAATAGTGCCGTATACGTGAATAGTGCCGTATACGTGAATAGTAACCCCCGACACAAAAAGTTCCAAATTTGATAAAAACTCATATCAATATTTCAGCATAATGATATTGAAGAAAATAATATCATTAAGAAGAAAATAATATCCCTTACCTCAAAATATCAGTACTTCTGGTCGGAATACCGGTATAAGGCTGAAAGAAACTTGCTCTGATGAATAGAAACTCTCAAAGTATCTAAATACTCACAAAATACACTCAATAATCTAGAGAGAGAAAGAGAGAAAACTTGTTTCTGGTGTAATTTTCAATTCTAACTTAGCCCTCTATTTATAGGAAAATTTTGGTAGGTTTGACCTGCAACCTGATGGCTTTACCTGCTACTATTCCCACCTACCACATTTGAAATATAATTCAGCACATTTCTTCACCAACCACAAGTGGGGCCCACCAATTCTAGAATTTTCCATCAAAATGATAAACTCCGAAAATTCAACAATTTCTGAACCAGTCATCTTGTAAAATTCATAATAAATCATACGTTCATTTTTAACGGTTCAAAATTTGTGGACATATACTCAACTTATATATGTATAACATATCCAAAAATTACCACGATCCAACGGTCGGATTAAAAATTATAACCCCCGCAAAATATCTCAAAAACCCTGATTTTTAATACCTCCATTCCGACAAAAATATGATAAAAACCTCAACATTAACTCCTTCATTTTTAACCACAAAAATATATCCCTCATTTATATCCACATAAAATAAATATTTCCTTATCATATGAATCAATAATTAATTATTCACAAATAATATTACAGAATCACATTTATGACAACCAGGCCGTTCCCAGGAAAGAGGGGGCTTTCCAATAAGGATTTCTCCTTACTGGCGCGCAATTAGATGACCAAACCTCTCCTTAGACAGAACTTTCTAGACATTGCCAATAATGTTATCTAATAATATTATTCAAATAATATGAATTATTGATCTGATAAATGAAAATACTGTGCAGCAACAATTATTGAAACAACAATAATATAAAATATCAATGCAGCAATTATTGAATCAATAAAATAAAATATTGAACAATAATCACTGTAACAATTATTGAGTAGTGCCTTCTTACGTACGAATCAATAATTCAATATACTGTGCAATCCGTGTGCTACTATGTAACCACGCGTTATTACTGTATTTTTAACCACCGGGTATTTAACAGTATTAACGGTAACAACTACGCCGTTATTAATAAACAACTTATACTTGTCGTTTTCTTCATCCAATCGCTTTCCGTTATGGGGCCCACACAAGGCTGCGTCGTCGTACGAATATTCCCCGACAGCAAGAATATTCCACGACCAACCGAATATTCACCGACCAAAAATAAATATTTTATAACCACTTGCTTATTTTGCAAAATTTGCACATTTCACCCATAACCAAAGTATTATATCAAATTAACCCCTTATTATTCACAATAATATTTAGAGAAAATTTGATTTTATTCATTAATAAGTTGGGGTCTTACAACCTCCCCTCCTTATGAAATTTCGTCCTCGAAATTGACGTACGTACCTGATGTTTCAAAAAGGTGAGGATACCTCGCTTTCATTTCTGATTCCAACTCCCAGGTCATTTCTTCAATAGCATGGTTTCTCCACAAAACCTTAACTTGTGGTATAACCTTCGTGCGTAGGACATGCTCTTTCCTATCCAAGATCTTAACAGGTACCTCCTCGTACGTTAAATCTTCAGCTATCTCGTCTGGTTCTAACTCAATAATGTGGTTCGGGTCTTTAACATATTTACGAAGCATAGATATGTGAAAAACATTATGAACACGAGACATGCTTGGAGGTAATGCGAGTCTATATGCCACATTTCCTATTCGCTCAAGAATCTCAAATGGACCAACAAATCTTGGATTGAGCTTTCCTCTCTTCCCAAATCTTGTAACTCCCTTCCATGGTGCAACACGTAACAATACATGATCCCCAATATTAAATTCCACGTCCTTCCGATGAAGATCCGCATAACTCTTTTGTCGATCCTGTGCCGTTTGTATACGTTGTCGAATCGTTTGGATCTTCTCTGTAGTAATGCGTACCAATTCTGGTCCCAACAATGTTGCTTCACCCACCTCGTCCCAGCATACTGGAGAACGACATTTTCTTCCATACAACGCCTCAAATGGAGCCATACCTATGCTCGCCTGATAACTGTTGTTGTAGGAGAATTCCACCAATGGTAGGTACTTATCCCAACTCCCTTTGAGATCTAAGACACAAAGTCTTAATAGATCTTCAAGAGTTTGAATAGTCCTCTCTGATTGTCCGTCCGTTTGAGGATGGTATGCTGAACTGAATCGTAAATCCGTGCCCATAGCTTTCTGCAAGCTAACCCAAAATCGTGAAGTGAATCTTGGGTCACGATCCGAAACTATGGATACTGGCATGCCATGCAATCTCACAATCTCGTTCACGTACATACTAGCAAGACGTTCAAGGGAATAAGTCTCACGTATCGGCAAGAAATGAGCGGACTTGGTTAATCTATCAACAATAACCCAAATCGCATCTATGCCTTGAGAAACCTTGGGAAGACCTGTAACAAAATCCATAGTAATGTGTTCCCACTTCCATTTCGGGATCTCAAGTGGTTGCAATGGACCCTTTGGCACTTGATGCTCCGCCTTTACACGTTGACAAGTTAAACACCTCGAGATAAACTCCGCGATCTCTCTTTTCATATTGCTCCACCAAAATGTATGTCGAAGATCGTGATACATTTTGGTACTCCCAGGATGGATTGCAAACGGTGTGTTGTGTGCCTCCATCATTATTCTATGCTTCAAGTCAAAATCGTTAGGAACACAAAGTCTGGAGTTGACTCGAAGTATTCCTTCTTCATCGATTCTTGCTTCTGGAATAGCACCTTCTTGCACTTTCTTCTTCATACGCATCAGCTCTATATCCGTAGCTTGAGCAGCTTTAACTTTATCGATTAAAGTCGGTTCTACTCGTATATTTGATATCATCATGTGGGTACTTGGAGCCTTCATCTCTATCTCCATCCTTTGCAAGTCATACAAAATGGGCCTTTGTGTTAAAAACATTGCACTCGTACCCGCATATGATCTTCTACTCAATGCGTCAGCTACTACGTTTGCTTTTCCAGGATGGTATTGGATGGTATGATCGTAATCTTTCAACAGCTCAAGCCAACGTCGTTGCCGCATGTTGAGTTCCTTTTGGGTGAAGAAATATTTGAGGCTTTTATGATCTGTATAGATCTCCACTTTCTCCCCATACAGGTAGTGTCTCCAGATCTTCAACGCAAAAACGACTGCTGCCAACTCCAAATCATGAGTAGGATAATTCCTCTCATATTCTTTGAGTTGTCGTGAGGCATAGGCTATGACTTTCCCATGTTGCATGAGAACACATCCTAACCCTTTGCCTGAAGCATCGCTGTAGATAACAAATCCATCCGAACCAGATGGTATTGTCAAAACAGGTGCCGAAATGAGTCTCCTCTTGAGTTCTTGGAAACTCTTCTCGCATTCCTCACTCCATACGAATTTTGTATCTTTCCGAGTCAGCTGAGTTAACGGAGTAGCGATTCGAGAAAATCCTTCCACAAATCTCCGATAATAACCAGCTAAGCCCAGAAAGCTACGTACTTCGGTTACCGACTTCGGTTGCTCCCAACTTTGTATGGCTTCAATCTTCGCCGGGTCGACAGATACTCCATGTTTTGACACCACGTGCCCAAGGAATGCTACTTCCTCAAGCCAGAACTCGCATTTCTTCAGTTTGGCATATAGCTTGTTTTCACGAAGCCTTTGCAGTACCAGCTTCAAATGGCGCTCATGATCTTCACGGCTTTTGGAATAGATGAGGATGTCATCAATAAAGACAACAACGAACTGATCCAAATATTCTTTGAATACACGGTTCATCATATCCATGAAGGCAGCAGGAGCATTAGTCAATCCAAAAGACATTACTAAGAATTCATAATGCCCGTACCGAGTTCTGAAGGCAGTCTTTGGAATATCCTCAGTTTTAATCTTCAGCTGATGATATCCAGAACGAAGATCGATCTTTGAAAAGAATTGTGCTCCTTGCAACTGGTCAAACAGGTCATCAATGCGAGGTAGCGGATACCTATTCTTGATGGTGACATGGTTCAATTCTCGATAGTCAATACAAAGTCGCATACTCCCGTCTTTCTTCTTTACGAATAAAACAGGAGCACCCCAAGGAGACGTACTAGGACGAATAAAACCGATGTCCAACAACTCCTGTAGTTGGACTTTTAACTCCTGAAGTTCAATAGGAGCCATTCGATATGGGGTTTTAGAAATGGGCTTTGTACCGGGTTCAAGGTCAATAAAGAATTCAATTTCTCGTTCCGGGGGTAGACCGGGAAGTTCTTCAGGAAATACATCGGAAAATTCTCTAACAATAGAAATATTATTCAAATCTGACTTGTCTTTGTTCAAATCCATAACATGGGCTAAGAAAGCTTGACATCCGTTTTTCAATAAACGAATAGCTTTGTGGCTTGATATGACAGTGACTGATTTTAGTGGTTTAGTAGTTTGAATTCGTATGACAGGTTGGTTAGGAATATGAAAACTAACAACCTTACGAAAACAATCAATTTTAGCATGATGAGTGGTTAACCAATCAATTCCTAAAATCACATCAAAAGCAAGTATCTTTAAAGAGATAAGATCAACAGGTAATGTGATAGTGCCAACTTGGATCATGCAAGATTTATAAACTGTAGATGTAACGAAGGTTTCACCCAACGGAGTTTCAACAGATAAGTTAAAGTCCAATTTCTCCGGAGTCAAGTTTAAACGTTGAGCACAAGCAGGAGAGATAAAAGAATGGGTAGAACCGGTATCTAGTAAAGTATAAACTTCGCAAGAATTCAAGATTAGCTTACCCGTGATCACCTCGTTCGGGTTTCTCACGTTTTGGCCAGTTACGACAAACGCTCTTCCAGGAACCGCTGATTTCGCCTTATCCGGGACAGCCCTTGGAATCACCACTCCCGCTGAACTTGGTTTCGCTATAGTACAATCTCGAGCGATGTGGCCTTCCTTCCCACAGTTGTAACACACCTTGGATTGTTGTGGACAGTTTGGGCTGATATGTCCCTCTTTCCCGCATTTGTAACATCTAACTGGCGGTCGTTCTCCTCCCCTAAAATTTGTTGTTGGTGCTGGTGCTGTGCTGATGTCTTCCCGTCATTGTTGAATCTCCTCTTTCTGAAATTTCCACTTGACTCACCTCTCCTATTATCATGGCCACGATGACCACCCGAGTGGTTACCGCCTTTGTTCGTATTTTTCCCTCCTCGTTGGTTATCATCGCTCTGATGATTGCTGTCACCGGTATGACCCTGGTTGTGGTCCCTCGGTTGAGTATACTCATTATCTCTCTCTAATAATTGGGCCCTGTTGACAACGTCTGAATACAGAGAAAATTTATGAGAGATAAGGTATTGACGAATCTCAGGTTTTAAACCTCTCAGAAACATCCGCGTCATTCGTTCCTCATTTTCGACCAAATGAGGTGCAAACCTGGATAACTCTGCAAACTTCGCCTCGTACTGGGACACCGTCATGTTGTTTTGTTCCAGTCTAATAAACTCAACCTCCTTCATATGACGAATACTTTCAGGAAAGTACTTGTCATTGAACAGTTTTTGAAATGTTTCCCAGGACATGTTGAGTGCGTCAGGCTGGGTACGCTTCACAGACTCCCACCAGTAGTCTGCCTCACCGCGGAACATAAATGTGGCGAATGGAACCTTCTGTTCCTCCGTGCATCCCAAGACATCAAATATCTTGGTAATTTGCTTGACCCACGTTTCCGCCATGATCGGATCCGGCTTTCCCTTAAATTCTGGTGGTCCCAATTCTTTGAACTGCTTAGCTGTGACAAACCGCGCGTTGTTATCATTTCCACCCGTATTCTGCACACGAGTCTCCCTCGTCTGATTTTGCATGAACTGCAAAAAGCTCCTAAACATTCCATCATTCATCGTTTGCTCGGTAACGTTGTTTACAGGAGGAATATTGCCTTCCTGTTGCACGTTCCCCTGGGTAGTGATCAAAGGTGTCTCCACGGTCTGATTTACTCCATTATTAACGTTCTCAGCTGCCATTCTTAAATACTGCCATAAAACAAGGGTTAATAGTCATGTCATATATTATCCCTATACTCTGACCGACCAAATAAACACCAAATAAACTTAGTCAGGTCATACTAGCGAAGGAATTCCCCGTCTCTCCCCTCCTAGTTCTTGTCTCACATCTCAGCCAGGGATCATATCCCTAAGCTCTGATACCAACTGTGACGCCCCCAGAATAGGTATACAACACCCATTCTGAGTCGCCAAATACATGGTACAGAAAGCAAACTACAACTTCAATAATACAATTGTCGTGCAAAATACGACAACACATACTGTGAGTTTAAATACAAATATTGTCTTCTAGACAATATCCACACTCAAATAAATCCTCATTACAATTATTCAAACACTATTTTACAGAAATAGTGAGGACTGCTAATACATCTTTCTAGAACCATCACTCCATACCCCGACTAGATCCTGCTATGTTCTCACCTCCTGAGAAGAAAAATGGAACAAAAAGGAAAAGGGTGAGCTCAACTAGCCCAGTAAAGAATATTATGACTAAGATAATATACAACAAATTATCGTTAGTCTTCAACAGGGAAAAATCTGATAAAATATAATCGACAACAAGTTTTAGATCAACAACTGCAGCGGAAACAACAAACCATTAGAAGAGTCAAGTAGAGAAAGAATTCTACTATCTTCTAAGATTTAAAAGTCCATCATCAATATTTTATCCCTGTAACATCAATTAATAATCATCTTTAACCAAATATTCATCTTTGCACTACAGGCCAAAGATATTCATTTGTATCATCAGTCGGTCATGTTCATCTCAACACCTGTTCATCTTTGCACTACAGGCCAAAGATATTCATCAAGTAATTATACATCTTTGCACTACAGGCCAAAGATATTCAGTAATATCATCATTTAGGACTGAGGATGATGAAAAATATCTTAAAGAGAACGAATCCAATGAGACAGAAGGACAAATAGTAGGGATTCGTATAACAGTTTATCCAAGATCAATAATACTTCATAATAATCAATTGTGAAGCAGAATTCAAAAATAAAGATCAAAACATGGATACAATCAAAGATAGTAACCATAATAGACATCTTGGACAAAAAGGAAAAATTTTATTTTTCGGTGAATAGTGCCGTATTCGTGAATAGTGCCGTATACGTGAATAGTGCCGTATACGTGAATAGTAACCCCCGACACAAAAAGTTCCAAATTTGATAAAAACTCATATCAATATTTCAGCATAATGATATTGAAGAAAATAATATCATTAAGAAGAAAATAATATCCCTTACCTCAAAATATCAGTACTTCTGGTCGGAATACCGGTATAAGGCTGAAAGAAACTTGCTCTGATGAATAGAAACTCTCAAAGTATCTAAATACTCACAAAATACACTCAATAATCTAGAGAGAGAAAGAGAGAAAACTTGTTTCTGGTGTAATTTTCAATTCTAACTTAGCCCTCTATTTATAGGAAAATTTTGGTAGGTTTGACCTGCAACCTGATGGCTTTACCTGCTACTATTCCCACCTACCACATTTGAAATATAATTCAGCACATTTCTTCACCAACCACAAGTGGGGCCCACCAATTCTAGAATTTTCCATCAAAATGATAAACTCCGAAAATTCAACAATTTCTGAACCAGTCATCTTGTAAAATTCATAATAAATCATACGTTCATTTTTAACGGTTCAAAATTTGTGGGCATATACTCAACTTATATATGTATAACATATCCAAAAATTACCACGATCCAACGGTCGGATTAAAAATTATAACCCCCGCAAAATATCTCAAAAACCCTGATTTTTAATACCTCCATTCCGACAAAAATATGGATAAAAACCTCAACATTAACTCCTTCATTTTTAACCACAAAAATATATCCCTCATTTATATCCACATAAAATAAATATTTCCTTATCATATGAATCAATAATTAATTATTCATAAATAATATTACAGAATCACATTTATGACAACCAGGCCGTTCCCAGGAAAGAGGGGGCTTTCCAATAAGGATTTCTCCTTACTGGCGCGCAATTAGATGACCAAACCTCTCCTTAGACAGAACTTTCTAGACATTGCCAATAATGTTATCTAATAATATTATTCAAATAATATGAATTATTGATCTGATAAATAAAAATACTGTGCAGCAACAATTATTGAAACAACAATAATATAAAATATCAATGCAGCAATTATTGAACCAATAAAATAAAATATTGAACAGTAATCACTGTAACAATTATTGAGTAGTGCCTTCTTACGTACGAATCAATAATTCAACTATACTGTGCAATCCGTGTGCTACTATGCAACCACGCGTTATTACTGTATTTTTAACCACCGGGTATTTAAACAGTGTTAACGGTAACAACTACGCCATTATTAATAAACAACTTATACTTGTCGTTTTCTTCATCTAATCGCTTTCCGTTATGGGGCCCACACAAGGCTGCGTCGTCGTACGAATATTCCCCGACAGCAAGAATATTCCACGACCAACCGAATATTCACCGACCAAAAATAAATATTTTATAACCATTTGCTTATTTTGCAAAATTTGCACATTTCACCCATAACCAAAGTATTATATCAAATTAACCCCCTTATTATTCACAATAATATTTAGAGAAAATTTGATTTTATTCATTAATAAGTTGGGATCTTACATTTTTCTTGATATTACTTTATATCATTATAGTTGTTATTTGCTATAATATAACTCTGTGTTATACAAATATAACTTTTTGCTATACTTTATAGAAATGATCTGTACTATTGAAGATCAACTTTTGGCAATCACTGTTTTTGGAAATAGCTCAAGCATGACTATTAAAGAGATCAACTTTTATTATTAATCATTATGTGTTGTTACTTGAAACGAATTCATTTAACATACCAAGAGTTAGAGATAACATTTCAGTCTTGAGTGGACATGCTTATACATTGAAGTTATTACATGGATCATGTACGCAATGTCAAGAATTGGTGTGACTTTCACGTGTTGCATATTTGCATTTATACAATCATTTTAGGCAAAAAAATGGGTACAAGATAGTAAGTACGTAACTATTGAGGAAAAGATTGTTATGTTCTTGACTATAATAGGTCACAACGAGCGATTTAGAGTAGTGAAACGAAGATTTCAACACTCTACACAAACAGTTCATAAATTTTTTCACGAGATGTTGAATGGAATGATAGAATTTACAAAGGAAATCATAGTGCCCACATCTTTTCATCCAAATCCAAATGTTCCGGGGAACCATAAAGACTTACGGAAAATATTTTTGGTAAGTAATTTTAAATTTGGTAAATACAATTGACACAAATATATATTTGCAAATATGTTGATAACATAAATATAATCATTCAATGTAGGGAGCGGTTGGTGCACTAGATGACACACTTATACATGCAGTTATTCCTGTCAATCAACAAGCTCGTTATAGAGGACGAGGAAGGGATGAATGCTATCAATATGTATTAGGAATTTGTGACTTCAATATGATATTCACATTTGTTTGGGCTGGATGGGAAGGAATAGTACATGATTCAAGAGTATAGTTGTCTTCGATCCTAGTTTCGACTTTCCATTTCCCCCTCAAAGTATGTATGTGACGCCCCCAAAATTAGGTATACATCACCTATCTTGGGTCGTCAGATACATGGTACAGAATACAAATATAACTTACTAATACAACTGTCGTGTACAATACGACAAAACATAACTGTGAGTTTGAATACAATTATTATCTACTAGAGACTATACAAACTCAAAAGGAGTCCTCATTATAATTATTGTCACACTATTTAACAGAATAGTGAGGACTACTAATACTATCATCTGGTCCATCACTCCGTTCCCCGACTAGTCCCAGCTATATTCTCATTTCCTAAAGAGAACAGTGAAAGAAAGGGTGAGCTCAACTAGCCCAGTAAGAAATATTATGTCTAAGATAATACAAAATAAATTATCATTAGCCTTCAACAGTGTTAAACTGATAAAATACAACGAACATCAAGTTTAACTTCAGCGGAACAAACAATCCATTAAAAGAGTCAAGTAGAGAATAAAATCTACTATCTTCTATGATTTAAAAGGTTTTTTAACACTGTTATCGCTGGGACTCAACTTAACAAAATAATCCACATCATCGAATCACCCATGTACTACGGCCAAGGATATTCTTTAGTATCACGACCACAATTATCCATGCACTACGGGCCAAGAATATTTGTGTATTCATTAATGGTCTGCCAACAACTGTCCATCAATGCACTACGGGCCAATGAGAACTTTTACCACATCATTTGTAACATTACGGTCATGATTATACCGAATAATCCTTGGTCATAATCATACCAAGTCCATCTATGCACTACAGGCCACAGATGACTTTCAACATTTTATAAACATGAGGATGATGACAATGATATAAGAATTCAATAAAACAAGTTCAAGAATTAATTTATCCAAGAATTAACAACGTCCAAATTGTCAACATGATACTGCTTTGTGGAGTAAAATTCAAGAATGTTTAGAATAATATTTTCACGAAAAGATACTGGATGAAACACAATTATCAAGGATATTCCACTAATTTCATGGAGTATAGAAGTTAAAACTTAACCAACTGAGTATAATAAAGAATGTAATAACAAATGAAATCACCCGGCATGCGATAGACCGCACAGACAGGTTATTCTAACAGAATAATAAATAATAGAACCAGGTCTGGCGTAAACGTACAGACAGGATATTCCGACAGAATAATAAATAATGGAACCAGGTCCTGTGTAAAACACACAGACAGGATGTTCCAACAGAATAATAACAAGACGGAACCAGGTCCGGTGTAAAACACACAGACAGGATGTTCTAACAGAATAATAATAAAAACAGAACCAGGTCCGGTGTAAAACACACAGACATGATGTTCCAATAGAATAATAATAAAGACGGAACCAGGTCTGGTGTAAAACACACAGACAGGATGTTCCAACAGAATAATAGAAGAATGTCACCAAGTATAGGGTAGACCGCGTATACAGGTTATTCAAACAGAATAATACGAAATGAAATAACAACAGTTCTCTTCATGAATAAGAAAGAATAACACCCCTTATCGTTTTAAAGAAAAACTGAAATAAAGAAGTAGTTAAGTAGCAGAATACTTTTCTTCTCTCTCTCTATAGTTTCTCTCTCTAGAGTTCAGTGAATTCCTAAGAAATAATGAAGGAATGAGCTGCTATTTATAGAAAAATAGAATGCATAGTAACTAATCCATGAACGGTCCAGATTGATTACTTTAATCTGATGGTCCATATTTAAAGAAAAACCTTTTAAATAAAATATAATATATTCTATTTATAGAATAACTTTAATAAAGTATTCTGTTTTATATAAAAAGATATTTTTATTTTATTACGTTAATAATACAAATAAAACAAAACTTCATTATCTCTAAATAATTCATATTATTAACTGACAATAATTGAATCAAACTGAGTGACTTCTCACATAAGCATTAATAATCAATACCGTGTGCTACTATGCAACCACACGTATTACTGTACTTTTACTACCGAGTAGTTCAACAGTATCAATGGTAAAACTTCCGTCGTTATTTTTAATAAAATATTTTTGTCGTTTTCTCAATCCGACAATAATTCCGTTGTGGGGTCCACCAATGATTGTGCCGTTGTACGAATATTCCCTGTTAAAACGAATATTCCCCGACCAATCGAATATTATATAACAACTTGCCTACTTTGCAAAATTTATAAATATTACCCACAACTATAACATTATATCAAATTAACTCCATAATATTCAAAAATTATATTTATAGAAAATTCATCTTTATTTATAAAAGTTGGGGTCTTACAACCTCCCCTTCTTATGAAATTTCACCCTCGAAATTAGGGTACGTACCTAGTATGTCGAAGAGGTAAGGATACCTTGACTTCATTTCAGATTCTAACTCCCAAGTCATTTCCTCAACATCGTGATTTCTACACAAAACTTTGACTTGAGGTATAACCTTGGAGCGTAGAATATGTTCCTTTTTATCCAAGATTTGAACATGAACTTCTTCATACGTGAAATCTTCCGTTATTTCGTCTGGTTCTAACTCAATAATGTGGTTCGGGTCTTCCACATATTTACGTAACATGGATATGTGAAAAACGTTATGAACACGAGACATACTTGGCGGTAAAGCGAGTCTATAAGCCACAGTTCCTACTCGATCGAGGATTAAAAATGGACCGATGAATCGAGGATTGAGCTTTCCTCTCTTTCCAAATCTCGTAACTCCTTTCCATGGAGCAACACGTAAGAACACATAATCTCCTATATCAAATTCCACGTCCTTTCGATGAAGATCAGTATAACTCTTTTGTCAATCTTGTGAGGTTTTTATACATTGTCGGATTGTTTGAATCTTTTCTGTAGTCATATGTACCAACTCCGGTCCCAACAACGTTGCTTCACCCACCTCATCCCAGCATACTGGAGAATGACTCTTTCTTCCATACAACGCTTCGAATGGAGCCATGCCAATACTTGCTTGATAACTGTTGTTGTAGGAAAACTCCAGCAATAATAAGAACTTGTCCCAACTTCCCTTGAAGTCAAGGACACAGAGTCTTAATAAATCTTCTAGAGTTTGAATAGTCCTCTCTGATTGTCCGTCCGCCTGAGGATGATATGCCGAACTAAATCGTAAATTCGTGCCCATAGCTTTTTGTAAACTAACCCAAAATCGTGAAGTGAATCTTGGGTCTCGGTCAGAAACTATGGATACTGGCATACCATGCAGTCTTACAATCTCGTTTATGTGCATACGAGCAAGACGTTCAAGTGTATAAGTTTCTCGTATCGGTAAAAAATGAGCAGACTTGGTCAATCTATCAACAATGACCCAAATCGCATCAATACCTTGAGAAACCTTAGGAAGACCGGTAACGAAATCCATGGTAATGTGCTCCCATTTCCATTCTAGAATTTCAAGTGGTTGCAATGGACCTTTTGGTACTTGATGCTCCGCCTTGACTCGTTGACAAGTTAGACACCTTGAGATAAACAGCGCTATCTCTCGCTTCATATTGCTCCACCAAAATGTATGACGTGACGCCCCCAAAATTAGGTATACATCACCCATCTTGGGTCGTCAGATACATGGTACAGAATACAAATACAACTTACTAATACAACTGTCGTGTACAATACGACAAAACATAACTGTGAGTTTGAATACAATTATTGTCTACTAGAGATTATACAAACTCAAAAGGAGTCCTCATTACAATTATTGTCACACTATTTAACAGAATATTGAGGACTACTAATACTATCATCTGGTCCATCACTCCGTTCCCCGACTCGTCCCAGCTATATTCTCATTTCCAGAAGAAAACAGTGAAAGAAATGGTGAGCTCAACTAGCCTAGTAAGAAATTTTATGACTAATATAATGCAGAATAAATTATCATTAGCCTTCAACAATGCTAAACTAATAAAATATAACGAACATCAAGTTTAACTGCAGCGGAACAAGCAATTCATTAAAAGAGTCAAGTAGAGAATAAAATCTACTATCTTCTATGATTTAAAAGATTTTTTAACACTGTTATCGCTGGGACTCAGCTTAACAAAATAATCCACATCATCGAATCACCCCTGCACTACGGCCAAAGATATTCTTTAGTATCACGACCACAATTATCCATGCACTACGGGCCAAAAATATTTGTGTATTCATTAACGGTCATGATCATGCCAACAACTGTCCATCAATGCACTACGGGCCAATGAGGACTTTTACCACATCATTTGTAACATTACGGTCATGATTATATTGAATAATCCCTGGTCATAATCATACCAAGTTCATCTATGCACTACAGGCCACAGATGACTTTCAACAATTTATAAACATGAGGATGATGACAATGATATAAGAATTCAATAAAACAAGTTCAAGAATTAATTTATCCAAGAATTAACAACGTCCAAATTGTCAACATGATACTGTTTTGTAGAGTAAAATTCAAGAATGCTTAGAATAATATTTTCACGAAAAGATACTGGATGAAACACAATTATCAAGGATATTCCACTAATTTCATGGAGTATAGAAGTTAAAACTTAACCAACTGAGTATAATAAAGAATGGAATAACAAAAGAAATCACCCGGCATGCGATAGACCGCACAGACAGGTTATTCTAACAGAATATTAAATAATGGAACCAGGTCCGGCGTAAACGCACAGACAGGATATTCCGACAGAATAATAAATAATAGAACCAGGTCCGGCGTAAACGCACAGACAGGATATTCCGACAGAATAATAAATAATGGAACCAGGTCCGGTGTAAAACACACAGACAGGATGTTCCAACAGAATAATAACAAGACGGAACCAGGTCTGGTGTAAAACACACAAATAGGATGTTCCAACAGAATAATAATAAAAACGGAACCAGGTCCGGTTTAAAACACACAGACAAGATGTTCCAACAGAATAATAATAAATACGGAACCAGGTCTGGTGTAAAACACACAGACAGGATGTTCCAACAGAATAATAGAAGAATGTCACCAAGTATAGGGTAGACCGCGTATACAGGTTATTCAAACAGAATAATACGAAATGGAATAACAACAGTTCTCTTCATGAATAAGAAAGAATAACACCCCTTACCGTTTTAAAGAAAAACTGAAATAAAGAAGTAGTTAAGTAGCAGAATACTTTTCTTCTCTCTCTCTATAGTTTCTCTCTCTAGAGTTCAGTGAATTCGTAAGAAATAATGAAGGAATGAGCTTCTATTTATAGAAAAATAGAATGCATAGTAACTAATCCATGAACGGTCCAGATTGATTACTTTAATTTGACGGTCCATATTTAAAGAAAAATCTTTTAAATAAAATATAATATATATTCTATTTATAGAATAACTTTAATAAAGTATTCTGTTTTATATAAAAAGATGTTTTTGTTTTATTACGTTAATAATACGAATAAAACAAAACTTCATTATCTCTAAATAATTCATATTGAGTGACTGCTCACATAAGCATTAATAATCAATACCATGTGCTACTATGCAACCACACGTATTACTGTACTTTTACTACCGAGTAGTTCAACAGTATCAATGGTAAAATGTAAGACCCCAACTTTTATAAATAAAGATGAATTTTCTATAAATATCATTTTTGAATATTATGGAGTTAATTTGATATAATGTTATAGTTGTGGATAATATTTATAAATTTTGCAAAGTACGCAAGTTGTTATATAATATTCGATTGGTCGGGGAATATTCATTTTAACAGGGAATATTCGTACAACGGCACAATCATTGGTGGACCCCACAACGGAATTATTGTCGGATTGAGAAAACGATAAAAATATTTTATTAAAAATAATGGCGGAAGTTTTACCATTGTTACTGTTGAACTACTCGGTAGTAAAAGTACAGTAATACGTGTGGTTGCATAGTAGCACACGGTATTGATTATTAATGCTTATGCGAGAAGTCACTCAGTTTACTTCAATTATTGTCAGTTAATAAGTTGAATTATTTAGCGATAATGACGTTTTGTTTTATTCGTATTATTAACGTAATAAAACAGAAACATCTTTTTATATAAAACAGAATACTTTATTAAAGTTATTCTATAAATAGAATATATTATATTTTATTTAAAAAAAATTTCTTTAAATATGAACCGTCATATTAAAGTAATCAATCTGGATCGTTCATGGATTAGTTACTATGCATTCTATTTTTCTATAAATAGCAGCTCATTCCTTCATTATTTCTTACGAATTTACTGAACTCTAGAGAGAGAAGCTATAGAGAGAGAGAGAGAAGAAGGGTATTCTGCTACTTAACTACTTCCTTATTTTAGCTCTTCTTTAAAACGGTAAGGAGTGTTATTCTTTCTTATTCATGAAGAGAACTGTTGTTATTTCATTTTTTATTATTCTGTTGGAATAACCTGTATATGCGGTCTACCCTATACTTGGTGACATTCTTCTGTTATTCTGTTGGAACATCTTGTCTGTGTGTTTTACACCGGACCTGGTTCCGTTTTATTATTATTCTGTTGGAACATCCTGTCTGTGTGTTTTACACCGGACCTGGTTCCGTTTTTATTATTATTCTGTTGGAACATCCTGTTTGTGTGTTTTACACCGGACCTGGTTTCGTCTTGCTTTTATTCTGTTGGAACATCCTGTCTGTGTGTTTTACACCGGACATGGTTCCATTATTTATTATTCTGTCGGAATATCCTGTCTGTGCGTTTACGCCGGACCTGGTTCCATTATTTATTATTCTGTTGAAATAACCTGTCTGTGCGGTCTATCGCATGCATGGTAATTTCTTTTGTTATTCCATTCTTTATTATACTCAGTTGGTTAAGTTTTGACTTCTATACTCCATGAAATTTGTGGAATATCCTTGATAATTACGTTTCATACAGTATCTTTTCATGAAAATATTCTTCTAAGCATTCTTGAATTTTACTCCATAAAGCAGTATCATGTTGACAATTTGGACGTTGTTAATTCTTGGATAAATTAATTCTTGAACTTGTTTTATTGAATTCTTATATCATTGTCATCATCCTCATGTTTATAAAATGTTGAAAGTCATATGTGGCCTGTAGTGCATAGATGGACTTGGTATGATTATGACCAGGGATTATTCGGTATAATCATGACCGTAATGTTACAAATGATGTGGTAAAAGTCCTCATTGGCCCGTAGTGCATTGATGGACAGTTGTTGGCATGATCATGACCATTAATGAATACACGAATATCCTTAGCCGTAGTGCAGGGGTGATTCGATGATGTGGATTATTTTATTAAGCTGAGTCCCAGCGATAACAGTGTTGAAAAACCTTTTAAATCATAAAAGGTAGTAGAGTTTATTTTCTACTTGACTCTTTTAACGGATTGCTCGTTCCGCTGCAGTTAAACTTGATGTCTATTATATTTTATCAGTTTAACATTGTTGAAGGCTAATGATATTTTATTCTGCATTATCTTAGTCATAATATTTCTTACTGGGCTAGTTGAGCTCACCCTTTCTTTCACTGTTCTCTTCAGGAAATGAGAACGTAGCTGGGGCAAGTCGGGGATCGGAGTGATGGTCCGAATGATAGGATTAGTTAGTAGTCCTCACTATTCTATGTAATAGTGTGTTAATAAATGTAATGAGGACTCCTTTTGAGTATGGATACTCTCTAGTAGACAATATTTATATTCAAACTCACAGTTTATGTTTTGTCATATTGAACACGACAGTAGTATTATTAAGTTGTATTTGAATTCTGTACCATGTATCTGACGACCCAAGATGGGTGATGTATACCTAATTTTGGGGGCGTCACAGTTGGTATCAGAGCTTAGGGATATGATCCCTGGCTAAGATGTGAGAATAGAACTAGGAGGGGAGAGACGTGAAATTTCTTCGCTAGTATGACCTACCTAAGTTTATTTACATGGTATTTAATTGGTCGGTCATAATATAAGGATAATATATGACATATCAATTAATTTTTATTTTGTGGTAGTATCTAAAAATGGCATCTGAGAATGTTGAGAATAGCAATGGAGCACAGGCGACTGTTGATTCACCACAAATCAATAATCAGGATAATGTGCAGCAGGAAGGTGACAATTCTCATACAAACAACAACACTGACCAGATGATGAAAGATGGAATGTTCAGAAACTTTATGCAGTTCATGCAACAGCAGGCGAGAGCGGCTCCTGTCCAAAATATAGGTGGAATCACTGAAAACTCTCGGACGGTCACCGCTAAACAGTTCAAGGAGCTGGGACCACCAGAGTTTAAGAGAGAGCCAAAACCACTTATAGCGGAAACATGGATAAAGCAGATTACCAAGATATTTGATGTCTTGGGATGCTCCGAGGAGCAAAAGGTTTCCTTTGCCGCCTTTATGTTGCGAGGAGAGGCAGATTACTGGTAGGAATCGATTAAGCGTACTCAACCTGCCGCACTGAAGATGTCTTGGGAGAAGTTCCAAGAGCTGTTCAATGACAAATACTTTCCTAAAAGTGTTCGTCACATGAAGGAGGTGGAGTTCATCAAATTGGAGCAGAATAATATGACCGTGTCGCAGTATGAGGCTAAATTTGCTGAGTTGTCCCGGTTTGCGTCCCACTTGGTGGATAATGAAGAGCGAATGACGCGAATGTTTTTGCGAGGTTTGAAACCTGAAATACGTCAACATCTTATTTCTCATAAACTGTGTTTGTATTCAGATGTTGTGAATAGGGCTCAGTTAGTGGAGCGCGAAAACGAGTCAACGCAACCAAAAAAGAGCAGTCGACAAAATGATAATACTAATGAGAGCAGTCATTGAAGCGGTGACAACAAGCGTGGAGGGAATCAACAGGCCAGAAATGGTAACCACTTCGGTGGTAATCAGGGTCAAAATAATAAGAATGGTCATTTCAAGAAGAGGAGATTCAACAATGATGGAAAGACGTCAGCACCAGCACCCGTTGTTAAGGAAGGAGAACGACCACCTATCATATGCTTCAAATGCGGAGGGGAGGGGCACATCAGTCCAAACTGCGCGATGCAGTCCAAAGCATGTTATAATTGTGGGAGAGAAGGTCATTTAGCTCGATTTTATCGTTTACCAAAAACAAGTTCAGCCAGGATGGAGACACCAAAGGTCGTCCCAGAAAAGTCAAAACCAGTAGTGCAAGAGAGAGCGTTTGTTGTGACCTCCCAGAAAGCAAGGAACCCGAATGAGGTCATCACGGGTAAGCTTATCATAAACTCTAACGAAGTCTATACTTTATTTGATACCGGTTCTACCCATTCTTTTATTTCTCCTACTTGCGCTCATCGATTAAATTTGACTCCGGAGAAGTTAGACTTTGATTTATCTGTTGAAACTCTATTGGGAGAAACCTTCATTACATCCACGGTTTATAAGTCTTGTTTGGTTCAAGTTGGTACCCACACATTACCTGTCGATCTGATTTCATTAAAAATACTTACATTTGACGTGATTCTAGGGATTGATTGGTTAACTACTCATCATGCAAAAATTGATTGTTTTCGTAAGGTTGTTAGCTTTCATATTCCTAATCAACCTATTATGCGAATTCAAGCAACCAAACCATTAAAATCAATCGCTGTCATCTCAAGCCATAAAGCTATTCGTTTATTGAAAAACGGATGTCAAGCTTTCTTAGCTCATGTTAAGGATCTAAATAAAAATACGTCAGTTTTGAATGATATTTCTATTGTTAATAAATTCCCTGACGTATTCCCTGAAGAACTTCCTGGCCTACCCCCAGAGCGTGAAATTGAATTTTCTATCGACCTTGAACCCGGTACAAAACCCATTTCCAAAGCCCCATATCGAATGGCTCCTATTGAACTTCAGGAGTTAAAGATCCAACTGCAGGAATTGTTAGACATTGGCTTTATTCGTCCTAGTACTTCTTGTGACGCCCCCAAAATTAGGTATACATCACCCATCTTGGGTCGTCAGATACATAGTACGGAATACAAATACAACTTAATAATACAACTGTCGTGTACAATACGACAAAATATAAACTGTGAGTTTGAATACAAATATTATCTTCTAGAGAGTATTCATACTCAAAAGGAGTCCTCATTACATTTATTAACACACCATTACATAGAATAGTGAGGACTACTAACTAATACTATCATTCGGACCATCACTCCGTTCCCCGACTTGCCCCAGCTACGTTCTCATTTCCTGAAGAGAACAGTGAAAGAAAGGGTGAGCTCAACTAGCCCAGTAAGAAATATTATGACTAAGATAATGCAGAATAAATTATCATTAGCCTTCAACAATGTTAAACTGATAAAATATAATAGACATCAAGTTTAACTGCAGCGGAACAAGCAATCCATTAAAAGAGTCAAGTAGAAAATAAACTCTACTATCTTTTATGATTTAAAAGATTTTCCAACACTGTGATCGCTGAGACTCAGCTTAATAAAATAATTCACATCATCGAATCACCCATGCACTACGGCCAAGGATATTCGTATATTCATTAATGGTCATGATCATGCCAACAACTGTCCATCAACGCACTACGGGCCAATGAGGACTTTTACCACATCATTCGTAACATTACGGTCATGATTACACCGAATAATCCCTGGTCATAATCATACCAAGTCCATCTATGCACTACAGGCCACAGATGACTTTCAACAGAATATAAACATGAGGATGATGACAATGATATAAGAATTCAATAAAAAAAGTTCAAGAATTAATTTATCCAAGAATTAACAACGTCCAAATTGTCAACATGATACTACTTTGTGGAGTAAAATTCAAGAATGATCAGGAGAATATTTTTATGAATAGATACTGGATGAAACGTAATTATCAAGGATATTCCACAAATTTCATGGAGTATAGAAGTCAAAACTTAACCAACTGAGTACAATAAAGAATGGAATAACAAAAGAAATCACCATGCATGCGATAGACCGCACAAACAGGTTATTCCAACAGAATAAAAAATAATGGAACCAGGTCCGGCGTAAACGCACAGACAGGATATTCCGATAGAATAATAAATAATGGAACCAGGTCCGGCGTAAACGCACAGACAGGATATTCCGACAGAATAATAAATAATGGAACCAGGTCCGGTGTAAAACACACAGATAGGATGTTCCTACAGAATAATAAAAACAGAACCAGGTCCGGTGTAAAACACACAGACAGGATGTTCCAACAGAATAATAATAAAAACGGAACCAGGTCCGGTGTAAAACACACAGACAGGATGTTCCAACAGAATAATAGAAGAATGTCACCAAGTATAGGGTAGACCGTATATACTGGTTATTCCAACAGAATAATAAAGAATGGAATAACAGAAGTTCTCTTCATGAATATAAAAGAAATAATATTCCCTACCGTTTTGAAGACGAGCTGAAATAAGGAAGTAGTTAAGTAGCAGAATACTCTTCTTCTCTCTCTCTATAGTTTCTCTCTATAGTTTCTCTTTCTAGAGTTCAGTGAATTCGTAAGAAATAATGAAGGAATGAGCTGCTATTTATAGAAAAATAGAATGCATAGTAACTAATCTATGAACGGTCCAGATTGATTACTTTAATCTGACGGTCCATATTTAAAGAAAAATCTTTTAAATAAAATATAATATATTCTATTTATAGAATAACTTTAATAAAGTATTCTGTTTTATATAAAAAGATGTTTCTGTTTTATTACGTTAATAATACGAATAAAACAAAACGTCATTATCGCTAAATAATTCATATTATTAACTGACAATAATTGAATCAAACTGAGTGACTTCTCACATAAGCATTAATAATCAATACCGTGTGCTACTATGCAACCACATGTATTACTGTACTTTTACTACCGAGTAGTTCAACAGTAACAATGGTAAAATTTTCGCCGTTATTTTTAATAAAATATTTTTGTCGTTTTCTCAATCCGACAATAATTCCGTTGTGGGGTCCACCAATGATTGTGTCATTGTACGAATATTCCCTGTTAAAACGAATATTCCCCGACCAATCGAATATTATATAACAACCTGCGTACTTTGCAAAATTTATAAATATTACCCACAACTATAACATTATATCAAATTAACTCCATAATATTCAAAAATGATATTTATAGAAAATTCATCTTTATTTATAAAAGTTGGGGTCTTACACTTCTCCTTGGGGTGCTCCTATGCTATTCGTGAAGAAGAAAGATGGAAGTATACGACTTTGTATTGATTATCAGGAGTTGAATCATGTCACCATCAAAAATAGGTACCCATTGCCACGTATTGATGACCTGTTTGACCAGTTGCAAGGAGCACAATTCTTTTCAAAGATCGATCTTCGTTCTGGATATCATCAGCTGAAGGTTAGAACTGAGGATATTCCAAAGACGGCTTTTAGAACTCGGTACGGGCATTATGAATTTCTAGTCATGTCCTTTGGATTGACTAATGCTCCTGCTGCCTTCATGGATATGATGAACCGGGTATTCAAGGAATATTTGGATCACTTTGTGGTCGTCTTTATTGATGACATCCTTATTTATTCCAAAAGCCGCGAAGATCATGAGCAACACTTGAGGCTGGTACTCCAAAAGCTTCGTGAATACAAGCTTTATGCCAAGTTGAAGAAATGCGAGTTCTGGTTGGAGGAGGTAGCATTCCTTGGGCACGTAGTATCAAGTCGTGGAATATCGGTTGACCCGGCAAAGATTGAAGCTATTCAAAGCTGGGAGCAACCTAAATCAGTGACCGAAGTACGTAGCTTTCTTGGTTTGGCTAGTTATTATCGGAGATTCGTGGAAGGATTTTCTCGAATATCTACTCCATTAACTCAGCTGACTCGAAAAGATACAAAGTTCGGTTTGAGCGAAGAATGTGAGTAGAGTTTTCAAGAACTCAAGAGGAGACTCATTTCAGCACCTGTTCTAACAATACCATCTGGCTCGGAGGGATTTGTCATCTACAGTGATGCTTCGAGCAAAGGTTTGGGATGCTTTCTCATGCAACATGGAAAAGTCATAGCCTATGCATCAAGACAACTCAAGGAATATGAGAGGAATTATCCTACTCATGATCTAGAGTTGGCAGCTGTTGTCTTTGCACTTAAAATTTGGAGGCATTACTTGTATGGGGAGAAGGTGGAGATCTTTACGGATCATAAAAGCCTCAAATATTTCTTCACTCAAAAGGAACTCAACATGCGACAACGACGTTGGCTTGAACTGTTGAAAGATTATGATCATACCATTCAATACCATCCTAGAAAAGCGAACGTGATAGCTGACGCATTGAGTAGAAGATCATATGCAAGTACGAGTTGGATATTGTCAACACAAAGGCCCATTTTGTGTGACTTGCAAAGGATGGAGATAGAGTTAAAGACTCCAGGGACCCATGTGATGATGGCGAATATACGAGTAGAACCAACTTTAATCGATAAAGTTAAAGCTGCTCAAGCTACAGACCTGGAGCTGATGCGTATGAGGAAGAAAGTGCAAGAAGGTGCTATGCCGGAAGCAAGAATCAATGAAGAAGGAATACTTCGAGTCAACTCCAGACTTTGTGTTCCTAACGACCATGATTTAAAGTATGAAATCATGATGGAGGCGCACAACACACCGTTTGCAATCCATCCTGGAAGTACCAAAATGTATCATGATCTTCCTCATACATTTTGGTGGAGCAATATGAAGAGAGAGATAGCGTTGTTTATCTCAAGGTGTCTAACTTGTTAACGAGTCAAAGCGGAGCATCAAGTACCAAAAGGTCCATTGCAACCACTTGAAATTCCAGAATGGAAGTGGGAGCACATTACCATGGATTTCGTTACCGGTCTTCCTAAGGTTTCTCAAGGTATAAATGCGATTTGGGTCATTGTTGATAGATTGACCAAGTCTGCTCATTTCTTACCGATACGAGAAACTTATACACTTGAACGTCTTGCTCGTATGTACATGAACGAGATTGTAAGACTGCATGGTATGCCAGTATCCATAGTTTTTGACCGAGACCCAAGATTCACTTCACTATTTTGGGTTAGCTTACAAAAAGCTATGGGCACGAATTTACGATTTAGTTCAGCATATCATCCTCAGACGGACGGATAATCAGAGAGGACTATTCAAACTCTTGAAGATCTATTAAGACTCTGTGTCCTTGATTTTAAGGGAAGTTGGGACAAGTTCTTACCATTGGTGGAGTTTTCTTACAACAACAGTTATCAAACAAGTATTGGCATGGCTCCATTCGAAGCATTGTATGGAAGAAAATGTCGTTCTCCAGTATGCTGGGATGAGGTGGGTGAAGCAACGTTGTTGGGACCGGAGTTGGTACGTATGACTACAGAAAAGATTCAAATGATCCGACAACGTATAAAAACCTCACAAGATCGACAAAAGAGTTATGCTGATCTTCATCGAAAGGATATAGAATTTGATATAGGAGATCATGTGTTCTTACGTGTTGCTCCATGGAAAGGAGTTACGAGATTTGGAAAGAAAGGAAAGCTCAATCCTCGATTCATCGGTCCATTTTTAATCCTCGATCGAATAGAAACTGTGGCTTATAGACTCGCTTTACCACCAAGTATGTCTCGTGTTCATAACGTTTTTCGCATATCCATGTTACGCAAATATGTGAAAGACCCGAACCACATTATTGAGTTAGAACCGGACGAAATAGCGGAGGATTTGACGTATGAAGAAGTTTCTGTTCAAATCTTGGATAAGAAAGAACATATTCTACGCTCCAAGGTTATACCTCAAGTCAAAGTTTTGTGGAGAAATCACGATGTTGAGGAAATGACTTGGGGGTTAGAATCTGAAATGAAATCAAGGTATCCTTACCTCTTCGACATACCAGGTACGTACCCTAATTTCGAGGGCTAAATTTCATAAGAACGGGAGGTTGTAAGACCCCAACTTTTATAAATAAAGATGAATTTTCTATAAATATCATTTTTGAATATTATGGAGTTAATTTGATATAATGTTATAGTTGTGGGTAATATTTATAAATTTTGCAAAGTACGCAAGTTGTTATATAATATTCGATTGGTCGGGGAATATTCTTTTTAACAGGAAATATTCGTACAACGGCACAATCATTGGTGGACCCCACAATGGAATTATTGTCGGATTGAAAAAATGACAAAAATATTTTATTAAAAATAACGGCGGAAGTTTTACCATTGTTACTGTTGAACTACTCGGTAGTAAAAGTACAGTAATACGTGTGGTTGCATAGTAGCACACGGTATTGATTATTAATGCTTATGTGAGAAGTCACTCAGTTTGATTCAATTATTGTCAGTTAATAATATGAATTATTTAGCGATAATGACGTTTTGTTTTATTCGTATTATTAACGTAATAAAACAGAAACATCTTTTTATATAAAACAGAATACTTTATTAAAGTTATTCTATAAATAGAATATATTATATTTTATTTAAAAAAAATTTCTTTAAATATGGACCGTCAAATTAAAGTAATCAATCTGGACCGCTCATGGATTAGTTACTATGCATTCTATTTTTCTATAAATAGCAGCTCATTCCTTCATTATTTCTTTCGAATTCACTGAACTTTAGAGAGAGAAACTATAGAGAGAAACTATAGAGAGAGAGAAGAAGGGTATTCTGCTACTTAACTACTTCTTTATTTCAGTTCTTCTTTAAAACGGTAAGGGGTGTTATTCTTTCTTATTCATGAAGAGAACTGTTGTTATTTCATTTTTTATTATTCTGTTGGAATAACCTGTATACGTGGTCTACCCTATACTTGGTGACATTCTTCTGTTATTCTGTTGGAACATCCTGTCTGTGTATTTTACACCGGACCTGGTTCCGTTTTATTATTATTCTGTTGGAACAACCTGTCTGTGTGTTTGGTTCTGTTTTTATTATTATTCTGTTGGAACATCCTGTCTGTGTGTTTTACACCAGACTTGGTTCCGTCTTGTTATTATTCTGTTGGAACATCCTATCTGTGTGTTTTACACTGGACCTGGTTCCATTATTTATTATTCTGTCGGAATATCATGTCTGTGCGTTTACGCCGGACCTGGTTCCATTATTTATTATTCTGTTGGAATAACCTGTCTGTGCGGTCTATCGCATGCATGGTGATTTCTTTTGTTATTCCATTCTTTATTATACTCAGTTGGTTAAGTTTTGACTTCTATACTCCATAAAATTTGTGGAATATCCTTGATAATTGCGTTTCATCCAGTATCTTTTCATGAAAATATTCTTCTAAGCATTCTTGAATTTTACTCCACAAAGCAGTATCATGTTGACAATTTAGACGTTGTTAATTTTTAGATAAATTAATTCTTGAACTTGTTTTATTGAATTCTTATATCATTGTCATCATCCTCATGTTTATAAAATATTGAAAGTCATCTGCGGCCTGTAGTGCATAGATGGACTTGGTATGATTATGACCAGGGATTATTCGGTATAATCATGACCGTAATGTTACAAATGATGTGGTAAAAGTCCTCATTGGCCCGTAGTGCATTGATGGACAGTTGTTGGCATGATCATGACCATTAATGAATACACGAATATCCTTGGCCGTAGTGCAGGGGTGATTCGATGATGTGGATTATTTTATTAAGCTGAGTCTCAGCGATAACAGTGTTGAAAAACCTTTTAAATCATAAAAGATAATAGAGTTTATTTTCTACTTGACTCTTTTAACGGATTGCTTATTCCGGTGCAGTTAAACTTGATGTCTATTATATTTTATCAGTTTAACATTGTTAAAGGCTAATGATAATTTATTCTGCATTATCTTAGTCATAATATTTCTTATTGGACTAGTTGAGCTCACCCTTTCTTTCACTATTCTCTTCAGGAAATGAGAACGTAGCTAGGGCAAGTCGGGGAACGGAGTGATGGTCCGAATGATAGTATTAGTTAGTAGTCCTCACTATTATATGTAATAGTGTGTTAATAAATGTAATGAGGACTCCTTTTGAGTATGGATACTCTCTAGTAGACAATATTTGTATTCAAACTCACAGTTTATGTTTTGTCATATTGAACGCGACAGTTGTATTTGAATTCTGTACCATGTATCTTACGACCCAAGATGGGTGATGTATACCTAATTTTGGGGGCGTCACATAAAACTTCCGCCGTTATTTTTAATAAAAAAAATTTGTCGTTTTCTCAATCCGACAATAATTCTGTTGTGGGGTCCACCAATGATTGTGCTGTTGTACGAATATTCCCTGTTAAAACGAATATTCCCCGACCAATCGAATATTATATAACAACTTGCATACTTTGCAAAATTTATAAATATTACCAACAACTATAACATTATATCAAATTAACTCCATAATATTCAAAAATGATATTTATAGAAAATTCATCTTTATTTATAAAAGTTGGGGTCTTACAATGTATTACAATTTTTTATTTGATTATCATATTTTCTTATTTATTTTAATAACTTGGGTTAAATTTTGTTTTTATAATTGTAGATAAATATTATCTTTTTGATGCTGCATATGCAAATACTCGAGGCTTTTTATCTCCAGACCGCAACACAAGGTACTGGTTAGCGGATTTTCGACGTCGACGTGCCTTAAATAGAGAAGAAAAGTTTAACCATATTCATGTCCAACTCAGAAATATTATCGAGCGTGCCTATGGTGTATTAAAAGTAAGATTCCCAACATTGAAGCAGATGGCTCCTTATCCTTTTTCAGTGCAAAGAGATGTAGTTATTTCTTGCTTTCCTATTCACAGTTTTATAAGAAATAAGAATATTGAGGATGAGTTATTTGCTTAGTATGATCAAGCTACCACAATTGATGGAGATGATGAACAATATGAAGAAAATCACGAAGGAGAACAAGATGCAGTGCAATGGAGCCCTCAAGATGCACAATATATGAACAATCTACGTGACCAATTTCCTTGTGAACTATAAAGTAACTCATTTAAATTAACCTAATTTTATTATTATGTTGACATGTTTGTTTAACTCGTTACATTTTTTTTTCTATGAAACTTAGGTTAAAATTGTTTGAATTATTCAATACTTTGTTTGAATTATTTATTTTTGTCTATTGTACAAAGAATATTGTATTTAATTTTTTTAAATACGTCCAGAAAAAATTATATACTTGTTCAACATAGTTTAGAGTGGTAAAATAGTATAAGACTGTTATTCAAATGTTTCAGACGTATCAATTATCAAACAACTTTTTTCATTCAACATTCAGTATTCAGTTTCATTCAGATTCAGAACTATTTCATTCAATTTTTATCAAACAGCCCTAAGACCCCATCGACTTTAGTCAATAAGTTTGAATGGTACAATTAATTAAGTAAATCTATGAGCTTAAAGAAAGTCAATGTAGACAACGAAGCAGCATTGATGTTTTCAAACACGGACTTTTTCATATTCGAAGAGTGACACCGGGGCGGGATAGCAATTATCTTGCGGCCTAGTAAACAAATGAATTCACAAATAAAGGAACAAGAGATTCACCGGAAAAATACAGAGAAACTTCTCTAATGCTTAAACCCACAAGCTGGGTTTATATAGCTAATAAAACTTTCTCTCCAAGTCACTCTAGAATCTTCTTTAAAGATATGGAAATAAAATCCTAACAAACTTCCTCAAAATACGAAAATAAAATCTTAACAAGTAACAACTTATTATAAAAAATTTACTACCTAATAAAATACTATTACTATAAAGAACTAAATAATAATAAAGTCAGTCCAACGACTTCTGAAGTTATGACGCAATTCCTGAACAAGTTCGCCACACCCGAAGTCATGACGCCATCCGAAGTCAAACTCCAACCCCAAAGACATGAACCGAATGCCTGACCTCGAAGTTAACCGATACCATTGTGGTGATCCCTTAGCTTTGGGTCCTTTAGCATCATCATCGTACTGTCTGACCATTCAGGATCTTTGGCCTGAAATCCTCCCGCATCAGTCTCCCCGCGTTGGAAAGAACTCGTCCTCGAGTTCGACATAGATAGAATGGAAATTGTACGAGAAGATACTTCAGTAATTGAAATATTTTCCTTTTGATTCGATCCTGGGACAAGATATATCTGTTGTTGAATGTCTCTCATCGGCGATAGTCCCGATAGAAGCTCTTCGGGCAATCCTGCACATTGACTGACACGTCAGTGCTTTCTTCTGTCAAGTTACTCCCACAAGGAAGTAGAACATACATCGCATCTTCACGATCAGCCTCCGATAGGAATCTAATCACGGATAATAAGTTTGGATTCCCGACTACTCGAGCCAAATTGTCTTCTTCTCCCCGAGGTGTTAACACAACCTTCTTCCATTTAATACTAAGGGAATATGTATTCTTCCGACCATTATGAATAACGCTTCAGTCATATTGCCAAGGTCGGCCCAACAACATATGGCATGCATCCATAGACACCACATCACATAAAGAATTATCAAAATATTTATTTTTGATGTAAAAAGACACTAAGCATTTGTTATCCACTGTTACTTCATTACCTTTTTTCAACCACGAAAACTTATATGGTTTGGGATGCCGATCCGTTTTCAATTGCAATTTCTTGACAGGCTCTTAGGACACTACGTTCTCACAACTGCCGTTGTCAATGATTAACTTGCAGACTTTATTTGCTATGGTGAAAGTTATTTGAAAGATATTGGTTCTCAACCAATCATATTCTGTAGCATCCCCAAATCCGGGTACTAATCACCACGAACCTGGTATACTAATTCTATAACTATTGCAGAAGATATAAACATAATTTATTTATACATTAATATTTACATAACTCCCAAGGTCGATAACCTTAACTTATTACCTAAATTCAATATCCTATCAAACATACAATGTCATTTGTCTTCGTTTGTATCCGAAGTATTCGTCCTAATCTGCTATGTTTATCATGATATAGCAAGGGTGAGCAACAAGTTTGTCCAGCAAGTTTAAGTTCAAAAAAAAGATATATCATGATTGAAAGAATGAATAATAAGCTAACGAACTTTCATCAATATAATCATTGTGAAAGAACATAAATCAATTTTCATAGCTGAACGACCGAGACAATAAAAATGATTGGTCAACAATGAACATGAATTAATCAACTGGACCAAATGGTAATGAAGGTGATTAGCCTTTCATACTTGATGAACACATGCAATATGCACAACGTGCGAATCAACAAATCATAGACGTGATGTAATCATTAATGATTAACCACTAGCATGTTTGAAAAATCATAACTCAGGTTTGAGTTAGAGAACTTGCACAATAAAAGTTTAGGAACTTGCCCGCACCGTCGATTACTGTTAAGCAACCTATTTTAGCTTCATCTGAAAGACCTAATATTGATAATATCGATATCTTAATTAGAATAATATCATCACATACACTATTGTTAATTACAGTCATTATACAACTTAAACACTTATCACATAATCAAATATTAGATTACTTCTTAAAACATCATTATTATTATCGTCCTTTGATAATTCTTTAATCACTATATCATATTATGATTTAACAGTTTAATTTTATATATTATAAGTTATTCTTTAAAATCTAATAAGCCAAATACTAATCCAGCAATCTGGATTATCCAAACTTATCAATCCAGCAAACCAGATTGCAATCCAGCAACCAGATGGCCAATTCAGCAAACCAAATTGCAATCCAGCAAATTGGATTCCAATTCTAGCAACCAGATTGTAATCCAGTAAACTGGATTCAACAGATTTTTAATTTAGTAAAATGATTTCCAATCCAGCAAACTGGATTTAACATATTTTCAATCCAGCAAGCTCGATTCATTATCTCTTTTTACGAAAATACCAAATCAATTTATTTTCTTTCTATCCTTTGTCCAAACATATATACATATATTTCATACACAAAAAGAATTTTTCTATAATTTTTCAACTCCCTTTAGTATATTTTAAAAATCATTTTTAGTTCGTAGCTCTTAACTCCAGAAATTCTCATCTCTTGACATAATCTTATACGTGTTAACGTGAGTCTCCAGTTTAAATTTCCTGCCAATCGGAGTTATAGAACTCCGGTTATAGCTGTTTTCGTTGAAAAATCCTAAAAATTAAAACGGTCATAACTTGGTCATTTTAAGTCAGAATGAACTCATTTTTGGACAAGAGCTACTTTATACCATATAGTTTCATGTCCCAAAAGGCAGGAATTTATTTCACAAATTAAGTGGCCGAAACTGCCCTTTCAATTTATGGAACAGTAGTTTTTTTTAAAAACGACTTTTTCGTACTTTGTTAAAAACAGTCCATACGGAAATCTACAACTTTTTTTTCAGTGATTCCACTTAGAGATGCTAGAAAACTCATCATATTATCATCCCAAAGTTTTTTAGAATTTTTGAATTTTTGAAAAATGACGAAACTACCCCTGGAACTGACTAGACCAAAATAGTGTATTTTCCTTTTTAACAACGAAACTGTTTTTGCTAAAACAGAAACTACGGCTTGTGTACTCAATATTTTTGAGTGCTACCACTTGGATTTAGTAGTTAACTTACATATCTAGCACCTCTCTTTGACGGATTATAAAAAGAAGGTGTATAACAAAAAACGGTAGAAATCCAAAATACATACAAATTATGGTTTTCTAAACTAGAAAAATTACTTTTGATTCCCAAACAAATCAACACCCAATATTATGAATATATCTAAACATGAAACACTCATTAACATGTAAATCTAGAGTTTTTAAGTTTAGAAACATAGATTCAAGTTTTGATTTACAATAATCAAAAAAATACATAACAAAGGGTATTTATACCTTTCATTTTCATGCTCCCCTTCTTCTTCTTCTTTTTCTTCTTCTTCCTAGCTTGATTATGAAACTTGGTAGCTTTGCAAAAACTCTCTCATCTTCCTTCCATCCTTCAACCGTCCCTCTTCTCTCTCTCTAGTTGGTTCTTTTAATTTGAGAGAAATTGATGAAAGAGAAAGTAAATAGATTTTTGTGTAATTAATTATATATATATATATATATATATATATATATATATATGATATGTATATCTATATCCATTCCTCAACCTCTCTTCATTTCTCTTCCTTAATTATTACATAGATACTTGCAATATTAGTAAGATGTTGTGGCCTAATTAAAGAGATGACACATGGGGAATAAGTGACCATGCTAATTAGTGACACCTTGCATGGTTGGTAAGAAATTGGGTGAACCAAAATGATACACCAAGTGCCCCTTTTCTCTCTTCAAATATTCTTTTTGGCCCTTTTTATTTTTGCTTTTATTTCTTTATTTAGCTTACTAAATGTCCAAAAAATCCCTCCTCCATTGGGCTAAGTTTTGGGCTTCCTAAATAATTCTCTTGGCCATGTAAATTAACATAGTCCAATACTTTCAATTTTATCTTACCGTAATTATTTAATTAGGATTTTCATTTTCTCAATTATAATTTAAATTCTTACTCATGCACATTTATTTTCTTAACCCAATTAGATTTGCTATAATTAGGTTATAAAATTAATAAATTGGGATGTATAAAATAAATCCCTTGGGATTAGTATATATTTTAAAAAAATTTATTCTCCCATTCCATAACCTTTAAGTTATTAAATTTTTTATTCCTAATATATAATTAGGTTACCTTAGTTTTTTTTATTTGTTTATAATAAACAAATAAAAACAAGGGTTCTTTACATAAATATACAACAATTAGAAAATAATTACAATAATAATGTACTCATAAAATCTTTACAAAAAGAGTGTAATTAGGACTCATATTACAAAAATAGTATAATTCACATTAATAAGAAAACCTAAAATCAAGGAGAATTAACTGCTATAATTAATAATTCAAATTCAAATATTTGAGATCTAGCAACAAAAATAAATTCAAATTCAGAATAATAATTCAAATTCAAATCTTCATCTCCCTTTCCATATTTTCACTGTTCTTTGTAACTAACAAATTCCGTCTAGCTTGTTCATAGGAGATCTGAATCTGCATCTTCAATTCTCTAAAATAACTTCAAATTTCTCCCCAATACTTGATTTGCTTACTGGGAAATATAATGAACTTTTACGGTCCGTTGCCTTTTGATAGGAGGTTCTTGTGGTTTGCAGTAAATCAAGATAAAATATATATATTCAACAGGAAGTGAATTTGTACAACAATATATATATATATATATATATATATATATATATATATATTCAACAGGAAGTGAATTTGTTACTCATAAATACTAAAATGGTTACATTTGTATGAATGGTTGACTACCAATTGCATCACATTCAAACAAAATTGGTAACTTAATAAAACTGAATTGGTTACCTTAGTCTGAAGGTTCGGCTACCAACTACACTATGAAAAAACTGCAGGTGTGGATGTGAATTGGTTACCTTGGTATGAAGGTTTTGTTACCTTGGTATGAAGGTTTACTTACCTTGATCTGAAGGTTTGGTTACCAACTGCACTAAGAAAAAATTGAAAGTGTGGAGACTGATTGGTTACTTTGATATGACAATTTGGTTACCTTGGTATGAAAGTTTGGTTACAATCATATCCACCGCCACCACCGACTGAATCTTCATACCCACCTCCATTTTGACCCTTCATTTTGAGAAGCTACTGGAGATATACAGTTGGTTGACTCATAAATATATATATATAAAGAGAGAGAGAGAGAGAGAGAAAGGGAGAAAGAAAGAATACGTGACCTTGAAAAGGAATTCATGTGAGACTGGAGCCACTCCTCATGGCGAAGATTCGGAGGGATAATAATAATATTAATATAATTGAACCGACGACTGTGATGGGAGAAATGATTAATGAAGAAGACAACGATTTATGAGAAACATGTACGACTAACTAATATATATATATATATATATATATATAGAGAGAGAGAAAGAATACATTGAATGAAGAAGAAGGGTGATGATTAACTAATGCAGTTGTTATAGATGAGGAAAGAGAGAAGAAACCATGGGTATAACTAATCCCTAAATTAAAGAATCCTAATTGCATACTAATACCTTAAATTAAAGAATCCTAATTGCACTAATATTGTAAATAAATATGAAATTGTATAAATTGTGTAAAGATTTTATGAGTACATTATTGTTGTAATTATTTTTAAAAATGTAATAGAATATGTAATTCATCCTAAAAACAAACACATAATATTCATATTCATTTACTCACATATTCACAAAGTATTTATCATTATCATTCCCCTTACTAACATGCTTCCAAATATAATTTCATTCTAAGTTTTAAATTTTGTAACACTTGTTTTCTCAATTCTATTCAAATAGTAAACCATATAGGTTTTTCTTTAAAAAAATAATTAAATCGTTCCTCCATTTTCACTCTAGGTTTTATTCTTTAACCTTTAATTTTATAATTCAAAATCTTCTAAATTTTCAGGATGTCACATATTCAGAATCACCTTTATGAGTTGGTAGACTCTTGCGAACGACCAGGGTCTCCTGGTTATCTTCAGACTATCCATTCACCTCTTCGTCGCCATCATTATATTCGTCATACTCATGTTCTCCATAAGGTTCTCCTTCATCTTCATATTTGTTATAAATTTCTTCTTTATCTGCATGTTCATCATATACAAGTTCTCCAGGAACTTCATCGGCTACGTCTTCCTCAACCAACTGTTCTTCATCAAAACCGGAATTAAATTTATAAAATTCTTCATCGTGATCAAGGTGCGAGAAATATTCCTAGACTTCCTCGGTCGAATATTGTCCACGAGAATAATACACTTCCTCGCCATGATCAAGGTGTGGGACTTTCTCAGCCGGAAACTGTCCACGATAGTGATCAAGGTGCGAGACTTTCTCCTTCAGAACCTGTCCACGTCGACTCCGATTCAGCGCCTTAAGGGGCCAGGTTAACTCTGTAAGACCCCAACTTTTATGAATAAAGATGAATTTTCTATAAATATCATTTTTGAATATTATGCAGTGAATTTGATATAATGTTATAGTTGTGGGTAATATTTATAAATTTTGCAAGGTACGCAAGTTGTTAAATAATATTTGATTGGTCGGGAATATTCGTACAACGGCACAATCATTGGTGGACCCCACAACATAATTATTGTCGGATTGAGAAACTGACAAAAATATATTTTTATAAAATAACGGTGAAAGTTTTATCTTTAACTGTTGGAATACCTGGTGGTTAAAATACAGTAATACGCGTTGTTGCACAGCAGCACACGGTATTGCACAGTATTTTTGAATTATTGATTCTTACGTAAGAAGACACTACTCAATAATTGTTACAATAATTATTGTTTAATATTTTATTTTATTGGTTCAATAATTATTGTGTTGATATTTTATATTATTGTTATTTCAATAATTATCACTGCACAGTATTTCCCATTATCAGATCAATAATTCATATTATTTGAATAATATTATTAGATAGCATTATTGGCAATGTCTAGAAAGTTCTGTCAATGAGAGGTTCGGACACCTAATTGCGCGCCAGTAAAGAGAAATCCTTATCGAAAAGCCCTCTCGCTCTTTCCTGGGAATGGCTTGGTTGTCATTATTGTGATTCTGTAATATTATTTGTGAATAATTATTGATTTATATGATAAGAAAATATTTATTTTATGTGGACATAAATGATGGATAGGAAAATATTTATTTTATGTGGTTATAAATGAATGAATTAATGTTGAGGTATTTTATCAGTAATTGGTCGGATTGGAGGTATTAAAAAATCAAATCGGTGTTCTTAAAGCTCTATTATGTTAGTTATAATTTTAATCTGACCGTTGGATCGTTGTCATTTTTGGATATGTTATACATATATAAGTTGAGTATATGTCCATAAATTTTGAACCGTTAAAAATTAACGTATAATTTATTCTGAATTTTATGAGGTATTGAAAATCATCCGTTTGTGAATTTCGGATATTTTCTGTTTAGAATTTGGAAAAACTTAAACTTACAAAGTTGTAGAAAATTAAATTTCCTATGGAATAGACATGAGATTCAAATTTTTCTGATAAAAATGCTATTTATTATGAATTGTTGAAGTTTCAAAAATTAAATATTTTTATTAAAATTATAGGTGGGACCCACTTTTGTTTTTGTCAAAACATGTGCTGAGATTTTTTAAGAATAGCATGCCTTGATAGTCATGGTATTGGCATGCGTAAGGAAAAAAAATATTATTTTCTTAATTTAGTCTCTTATGGTGTTCTAACATTTTCCTATAAATAGGCGCTTAAGTTAGAATTGAAAATCACACCAGAATTAGAGAATTCTTCTTCTATAATCTTGAGCGTATTTTTTTCGAGATTTAGAAAGCTTTGAGCGTAGAAAATAGTGAAAGTTTTCTTCAAAAATATCCCCGCTATACAAGTTGGAATACTCTTCTTTTCAAGGTAAGGGATGTTATTTTTGTTCAATATTCGCTTGAAATAATATTTTCTTCCATACTCTGTAGTATGTAAGCAATATTATTTCATTTCAGATTTCGAATTCTATGCTCGTTTTGTTAAAATTTTGGCTTCTATACTCCATGAAATTAGTAGAATATCCTTGATATTTGCGCTTCATCCAGTATCTTTTTATAGAAATATTATTCTGAGCATTAATTCTTGATAAATTTTTAACTTTTTCATGCCAGAGTACTATTCACGGGGTTACTATTCCTGAAGTACTATTCACGGGATACTATTCACTCAAGTACTATTCACTCGGGGAACTATTCATGATAAAAATTGATTCGTTTTCGGTCCAAATTATTTTTGGTACAATATTATTCTTGAATTTTACTCTACAAAGTAGTATCATGTTGACGATTTGGACGTTATTGATTTCTGGATAAATTAAATTATAAATCTTTAAAAACTTATCCTTGAACTTATTTTATTGAATTCTATATCATTGTCATCATCCTCATGTTTATATTCTGTTGAAAGTCATCTGTGGCCTGTAATGCATAGATGGACTTGGTATGATTATGACCAGGGATTGTTCGGTATAATCATGACCGTAATGTTACAAATGATGTGGTAAAAGTCATCATTGGCCCGTAGTGCATTGATGGACAGTTGTTGGCATGATCATGACCATTGATGAATACACGAATATCCTTGGCCTGTAGTGTATGGATAATTTATGGTCGTGATACTAATGAATATTCTTGGCCGTAGTGCATGGATGATGTATATCATTTATTAAGCTGAGTCTCAGCAATAAAAGTGATGAAAAATCTTTTAAATCATAGAAGATAGTAGCTTTTATTCTCTACTTGACTCTTCTAATGGATTACTTATTCCGCTACAGTTAAACTTTATGTTTGTTATATTTTATCCGTTTAACACTGTTGAAGGCTAACGATAAATTATTCTACATTATCTTAGTCATAATATTTCTTACTGGGCTAGTTGAGCTCACCCTCTTGCTTTCATTGTTCTCTTTAGGAAATGAGAACGTAGCCGGGACTAGTCGGGGAACGGAGTGACGGTCCAGATGATAGCATTAGTAGTCCTCACTATTCTATAAAATAGTGTGATAATAAATGTATTGAGGACTCCATTTGAGTTTGAATACTGTCTAGAAGACAATATTCGTATTAAAACTCTCAGTTTATGTTTTGTCGTATGTTACACGACAGTTGTATTACTAAGTTGTATTTGAATTTTGTACCATTTATTTAGCGACTCAAGATGGGTGATGTATACCTGTTTTGGAGGCGTCACAAACTCTACAACTTGTCTCTGCAAATCCTCAATCGTCGCATCCTGAATGTTACAATCCTGGTGTTGGACTTTCTCAACCGGAATCTGCCCTCTACGACCATGAACACGACCATCAGCCATTAAAAGTGCTGAAGCTAGAGTTTATTCCCAGAAGGATTCTTAAGCTTTGATACCAACTGACGTCGGGGCGGGATAGCGATTATCCTGCGGGCTGGTAAACAAATGAATTCACAAATAAAATAACAAAAGATTCACCGGCAAAACACAGAGAAACTTCTCTAATGCTTAAATTATATTTATCAAAATCAAAGTTATGAAATTCAACCCACAAGCCAGGTTTATATAGCTAATAAAATTTTTTCTCCAAGTTACTCTATAATCTTCTTTAGAGATATGGAAATAAAATCTTAACAAACTTCCTAAAAATACGAAAATAAAATCTTAACAAGTAACAACTTATTATAAAAGATTTACTACCTAATAAAATATTATTACTATAAATAACTAAATAATAATAATAAAGTCAATCCAATGACTTCCGAAGTTTTGACGCTATTCTCGAAGAAGTTTGCCACACCCGAAGTCATGAAGCCAGCTGAAGTCGAACTCCGATCCCGAAGACATGAACCGAACGCCTGACTGCGAAGTCAACCGACACCGTTGCGCTGATCCCTTAGCTTTGGGTCATTTAGCATCATCATCGTACTATCCGATCATTCAGGATCTTCGGCCTGAAATCCTCCTGCATCAACGAGTAGGTATTGCAAGTAAGGGCTTTGCTCTTGGTAATAATAGACCAAAATTTTCATCCATGTCCAACTCATCAAGCGACGTGCCAATAGGTAACTCCCCAGCTGAAGCAATGTACCAATTGAGCCACCACCAATTTAATGTTAATTATGCCTAAATACGTTCCTGGACATCTTCTTCGGCCTGAACCAAATGGTATAAGTTGGAAATGTTGTCCTCGTGGATCTATATTTCTTCCAATAAACTTCTCATGAAGAAATTCTAAAACATTATCGTACAACACGTTAATATCTTGTCCTAATCCCCAATCATTGACCATAATCCATGATTTCTTTGCTATGTAATATCCATTTATCACAATATCTTCCATAGACTCGTGAGGAACTAATAGTGGCACAACTGGATGTAGCCTCAAACTTTCTTTAACTACCATGTCTAGGTATTCTAACTTAGGCAAATGAGCTTTTTCCACCATTTCATTATGTCCTACAATAACATTAAGTTCTTCTTGAAGTCGTTTCATCACTCTCGGATGCCTTATGAGTTCTGACATTGTCCATTCAATTGCAGTATGCGACGTCTCATTGCTTCCAAAGATCATGTCTAGTATGATTGCTTTGATATTTGTTCTATCAATTGTGTTGGATAATTGATCATGGGCACTTGAATAATTATTTTTCAGATATAGAATCACATTAAGAAAATCCATATCAAGCCTTCTATTCCCACTACTAGCATCTTGTTCATGCTCATCGATGACAGACTCGAAGATTTTGTCAATAGCATTTCTCGTTGTCTTAATTTAGCAACATGTGTCCATTGGTATTTAATAGACTATACAGTGATTCCCAAAAGGATATAAAGCAAATGTAATACCGCGAAAAATAATAATGAAAATTAAGATTTTCGTACACTTTATTATTTATGGAATTTTAGTTTATTTTATGTATTTTTATTTATTATTTTGAAAAATTCAGTAGTTAAATTATACTTGGTGCGTTTATGTTTTGGGTTTTAATTTTGACAATTTTATTTAATTTTAAAATTTATTTATTTTTATTTGCCAATTAGTCATAAGAAAGTAGTTACTGAAATATGCTTTCTAAGGTTTATTTACAATAACGTTTTGATTAATTGAGATTTTTATCTTTTGTTCTCTTATTAAATTCATTATTTTTCATTTGGTGTTGGTACGTTGTGTTAAATTGTTACAGTCTAACTATTATTTTGATGCGTCAATTAACATCAGAGTTTGAATAATTATATTTACAAGCAACAATCTAGGGATAGAAGCACAAATAAATAGGGAAATGCTATAAACTCTCTCTAGAATACCAAAACCTAATAATAGTAAATAAAAACTGCTTAATACGTCTCTGGTAACCAACAAATACGTCTCTAGATAGCAAACACGCTGTAACATTTCAAAATAAAAAGTCAGCATTTTAAACCTAAGACTGGCGCGGCCGCACCGTATTGCACTGTTATTCGGGCGCGGGCGCGCTGTAGGTGTTGTTGTCGAGTGGATGGCGCAGGCGCGCCATGTCCCTTTATAAAGTGGGCGCAGCCGCGCGGTAGCCTGGTTTGCCTCTGTACTTTCTCTGGCGCGGGCGTGCAGTGTCTAGCTTTAATGGCAGCGCGAGCGCACTGCTGCTGCTTGCTGTCTGCTGGTGTTTGCTTTCTTTATTGCTGCTACTTGTTTACCCGAAATTCCGAATATAAAGTGACAGCTAAAACAACTGTTGGGATTTTCTAATTTTTGGTAAAAACTAAATTCTAGAGTTGAAAATTACATAAGTCGTGATGATTTTTACATAATTCATAGAACCAGGCAACCAGCCAATATGTTCACAACAAAACAAAAAGTAATAAATCATGTACTACTTTTGATCTTGATTTTAGATTTTACATGCATAGTTTCCCTTTCAAACCTTTAACCTTATCTTCTGTTCAAACAATTATAGGAGATATTTTCAGGGTTTAAAGAAATAATGTCCGAAGCATCTTAAGTTTTGGCTGATATTTTAGTTTCGGATTTTTTATTTAATACCTTTAATTTCATGTTTGTTTTTTCAATATTAATTACAGTGTATGAACTATTACTATTATGATAAAGTAATACTCTAAAAGACTATTTAATGAGGGACAATATAATAACAACTGAAATTTTATAAATAAGCACACTTAGAAGGGGGTGAATAAATATAAATACCAAAAATGATTTACAGTGGTTAATTTTAAAATTTTCCTACTACAGGTTATAATCGGACAGGTTAACCCTATCTGTTTTAGTTTATGTTCTTCGTCAGTCATAATCGAACAGAAAATCCCTGTCTGTTTTAGTATATGTTCTTCGTCTGTTATAATTGGATATGTAATCCTTGTCTGTTTTAGTGTATCTTCACGCACAAACTAAACCTAAATATGCAAAATATACATGAAGATTAATAAAAAGAACATAATAAAAATCACATCAAGATTTTTACGTGGTTAAACCTCTATCCTCTAATCTAGTAGTCTAATCCACGTCCAATAACTAGTATTGGAGACACTTTTTATTAAACTTAATATTCAATTAGTTACAAAAAAAAACTTCCATGTTCAAAGAATTTCAATTCTGATTGGGACACCAATGCCTCATTTGCACCTCTGCAATCTTTCTCACCACTGAGACCTTTGAAGCTTTTATTGAACAGACTAACTATTACAAGTGAACTCAAACCAAACTAAGCTTGCACTCAGATTACAAAGGTTATGAAAGAGTACAATTTTCAGCTCAAAAAGATTTAAGAATGATACAATCAATAGCTGAAATAACACTAAAGGGGCTGTATTCTATTAAGATTTTTAAAGACTTTTTTTAAGTGACAGACTTTTATAAAATTTGTGGATTTTTAATAACTTTTAAAGACTTTTTTAAAATGACTTTTATAGACTCCATGAAATAAGTAACAGACTTTTATAAACTTTTTATCAAGACTGTGATAGACTTTTGTATACTTCTAATATATCTTGTAACTTATATTAATTGTTAATTTACCCATGTGTACAACATTTCCATCTTCTTTCATGAACTAGAGTAAATCTCATTATATTATTGTGGCATGAGATTTTATATATGTTGAAAGCTTTCATATTATTCTACTCATTCCATGATACATTTGGATACTCGGATACCAATAAAACTTTAAAAACTACAGACGCAACACAAAAATTAAGCTTGCTTTTCATTAAATATACTTAATGGTGATACCTGATGCTAAAGTTTAAGAATAAGCTAATACATAGGGATTAATGAATTGCTTTAAAAACAAAATAAACTTCCTGCTCTTTTTAACATAAATGCATAATCTAAAGCCCAAGCTTCATAACAAACTGGTTCCCATTACACTGAAAAATTACAATCTTAAAATTGACTTCTACGACAACTTAAAGGAAACAAACCAAATACTGGCATCAATTTAGGTTAGAGAAATAGGAGGGCAAGATGCTTCTACTTATCAAGTAATTGCAGATATGTATGTATACATGTATATATCCAAATTCATAGAGACAAAAATAGAATCGACAAAATCGAACCTTTTCAGATATGGAAGATTAGGGGTCGGGAATTGCAGAGAAACACAAGCTCCAAATACAACTCCGATCGTTAAAGTATGAAAAGAGGTACGGATAAACTTGAAGCTTACGAAAATAAAGAAGCTCTGTATTGTTTGATTTTCCATCTTCTGTTTTTTTAAACCTTTTGTTTTTGCTGGGAGATATTTGATGTTTTTATTTGTGTTTATTTGGAAGTCTTCAGAAATCTTTAGAGATCAGGTCAGACTTTGGATATGGATTCATAGTTATCATTCTTCTTCTAAAGTCTACCAAACTCTATCATTTGATAGAAATCTAAAAAATCTATGACTTTTTGAATATCAAAATACTTTTATAGACTTTGTAAAAATCTTAATTCAATACCACCTAACTTTTAAAGACATTAAAAAAGTTGTAATTAAATACCAGTAAACTTTTATAAACTCTTTAAATGTCTTGATTGAATACAACCAAACTTTTAAATTCTGTAAAAGTCTTTAAAAATCTTAATTGAATACAGCCCCCTAAGTAAGCTTTCTGATGTATTATCAACTGGTTTGCAGCTTAAGTGTTCTGTCCTCTTTTGTCGAGTAGGATGCATATATATAGAATAGAGAGCAACAACTAGTAAGAAACTGTTTAGCATGAATAACTCAATAAAGGCTAACCATATTAGCAACCTGTTATATCTACCAGCTATAATATATTTACAAAACAGAAGGTTAAAGATATGAATATAAGATATGCTAAAATAAAGGAGTCAAAAAGATGATAAAGTCCATCTCTTAAACAATCCTTGATCAGTTAGATGAGTTACCATGATAGACTCCAAATCAAACCTAAACAGATTCCTTAAATTAAACTAATTCCTTAAAACACTCCAATTCGAATTTGAATTGGTTTTCATAGCAAAATCAGTTTAATAAAGCTATATCAATTTTAGCAATTGTTTAAACATATATTAAAAAAATACTATCTAGCTATATCAGTTTCCAAATAAGATTGAAACGTTGAAATCAAATAGACTTCTAAATATAAGTAACTTCCTTAATATACACTCCATTTGACCAAGTATACTGTGAAAATGATTCTTAGCACAATATATGTCTGCCACGATCTTTTATTAAAACAGTCCAAAATATAATCCATGCAATCCATAAAATAACCAACATATATAACCATATTTATTATATATTATTTTCAACAAACAATTACAAAATCAATTCAGCCCATTTAATAACTTATAATCTCTAGCATATTTGAAATTCTGCAATTAAGCACACCTAGAGGGGGGTGAATAGTGTAAATACCCAAAGTGATCTACAGTGGTCAAATTTTAAAGTATACTATAGCAGCCTATAATTGGACGGTCTAACCCTGTCCGTATTAGTTATGTTCTTCGTCTGTTATAAACGGACAACTAATACCTGTCCGTATTAGTATAAAAAATTTTGACGTAAACAAAATCTGCAGAATATTTAAGTTTAAAACAGAAACAAAAGAACAGTAAATCACATCAAGATTTTTACGTGGTTCAACCCCTATCCTCTAGTCTAGTAGCCTAATCTACGTCCAATCCCAATTAGGATTGGAGACTCACTTTATTAAAATAATACTCAGCAATTACAAAGTAAATAACTCCCTGTTACAACGACGATCGATTGGACACCTCTGCCCTCTTTGCACCTCTACAATACCTCTCACCTCTGAGACTTTGATAGCTTCGTTGTACAGACTGAATATTACTAAAATAAAAACCCTAAGCCAACCTATACTTGTACTATGTTTACAATAGATATTGAAATAAGAAATACAAGAACTACAGTGCAAACCGAGACTAAAAGAATGATATGATAATTTGTATCTTAGATAGCTTTCTTGAATAATTTCTGTTATGCAGTCTCTTGTGTCTCCTTGAAGCCGAGCAACACATTATATATAAAGGATTAGAACAACGGCTATGTAACGTTCCAATTCTTCCAAGCAACGACTAATTCTTTTTAATTGAAATAGGATATGAACGTTAGTAATAACAGCCTCAATAGATAAGGAAATACAGCAATGAAGTAGTCAAATAAAATCTAAATACTAGTTGAAAGAGTCCAACTGACTGTTAACAAGTTTCCTTCAAAATAGCAACTGCTGTTAGCAAGAATTCAAAAATAACTGTTGTTCCAACTTTTGAATAAGAATCCTTAATAATATCAATTCCTAAAACATCTCCAAGACACGTAAATTGATAACTCAATATATATATATATATATATATATATATATATATATATATATATAGGAAGGATATAACCCAACAATTAAATATGAGAAACTTAAGGAATAATAAACAAATTAGATATAAATTCCAGCTGCACAAACCTGTTATATATCCAACACCATATTTTCAATCTCCTTAAAATACTCCAATACATTTTTGAATCAGTCTCCAAAGCAAATCAGGATAGATAAAAACATATATATATTAGATTCTAAAAACTTTAATCACGTGACCAACCTGCAGTAAACTTTTCATGCAAAAACCCATGCAAACTATTATATAATTAATATGCATAAAAATATTTGATTAACATGACTAAATTAAATTATAAGCCAATATAAAATCAATTTAGCCCATATAAACATTGTCATCATTAAAACCACAAAAGATATAAACCAACATTCTCCCCCTTTTTGATGATTACAATTTATTATCTTTTGAATTTATTTGCTCTCCCTATCTATAAGGCTCCCCCTAAATTTATGCATATTAAAGAGTAAAAATGACTTGATCCAAATAACCATCAATGCATACAGTATCTCACTACCAACATGAATACCAATTCAAATACCAAATATCTCTCCCCCTTTGCCATTATCAAAAAGAAATCATTAAGCAGAAGTTGATTAAAACATAATCATCATTACCCAAATATCTCTCCCCCTTTGTTATCAACAAAAGTTATCTCGCCCCATTTGTCAATATTAAAAGAATAAGCTCAAAGATAAAGAATATCATTGGAGCAACTTTATAACAAACTCACATATAGCAAATAAGTAATACAATCATACCTTTGTGATTTGTTACCTATATATCAATATTGTTGTTACCAATAGTAAGCTTGCTAGATGTGCTCTGAAGTTTTCGATTTTGGATTTTCATACTCAAATCTCTTCAAAAACACTTCTTTTGATCATCCAATGTGGAGGTCACCTATAATCAAATTTGGGGGATGATTTCCCACAGTTCGACATGATCGAGGAAGCTTGGTAGTGGTCATCTATTCGTTAGATTCAAACTGTGATATATCAAATTCTTTATATGATTTTTCTTCTAAATCGGACAGGTTTAGCTGTCTATTTTTCGGTATCTGCATGTCTGAGTTTTCTACTAAAACGAACGGGTCAGGCTGTCTGATTTCAGTTGTCTTTCTTTTTGATTTGGACGGCTTAGGCTGTTTGATTTCAGTTGTCTTTCCTTCTAATTCGGACGGCTTAGGCTGTCCGAATTTAGCAGTTTGGCTTCTACAACTCAAATTGTTATTTCCTGCAGAATCCTCATTCTCTTCCTTTGACAGATCATGGGTTAAGTTCATTAAAAAAAATTACAAGTACAGATTCCTCAACATGATTGTCATGTGTATTAAATATGGAACATTTAGCACAATAAAAACTTTAGAATAAATAATAGTATGAACCCTTGTGTTAGAAAATCCATATATCTAATTAAAATACTATTTAAAAAACAATATGAGGTACTTATAGATTTAGCCAAATAATTTATAGATAATTACTATTCGTCTCCTTTTTGACCTTGAGACATCTACAAAATAAACAAATAATCTCTACCTTTTTGGTACCCAAGTTTTCTTAGGTCCTTTTGGGTTAGTAGCATATAAATCACATTTCTTTATCCAAATTTATTTTATTCTAATTTTATTACAATTAGAATCAAAATGACCTTTAAAATCACATTTTTTACAAGTAACAAACGGTGAATAATAAAGTGGCTTAAACCTTGGTTTACTATTAATTATTTTAATATTATCATTTGTTCTATTTTTCATATTTTTAACAGGATTATACCCAATTCCTTGTTTATCAAGACTAGACCTTTGTGCACCTAACATTATATTTAAATTCTCTTCCCCTTGAACAAATTTTGCAAGATCCTTTTTCAATGAAATTATTTCTTCCTCGTTATTATTTTGCATGTTTAATATTTTCCCATCATTAAAAGCAACAATACAAGTATATCTCATTTTCAAACTTTCTTTTAAAATATCATTTTCCTTTTTAAGATCATTGAATTCTTCATTTAATTTGTTTGCACGATTATATAGAATTTTATTATAGTTATCAAGATAATCAATTTTAGCATTTAACTTAGATACTTCACTTGATGTGCAATCTTTAACTATTTCTTATTTTTCTTCAATTAATATTTCTACCTCTTTCATTAAATCATTTATCCAATTTTTTAAATGAGTATTTTTCTCTTTAATACGAATATTTTCGTTCTTTAAAACTAGATAATCAGAAATAGTAATATCACCAAGAGTTTACCTCGGATGATTCTTGATTGCATAATCCAATGAAACACAGTTGAGCAGTTTCATCTTCTTGTTTCGTTTCGGACTTACTCACTGGAGTTGAGCTACCTTTTTGATTTTTCCTTTGTTTTTTCCTTTGAAGTAGTCTCTCGAGTTTTCTTGTGAACATTTCAATTTCTTCATCAAAATCTTCATCATCACCTTCTATAAAGCTTTTAACTTGAAGAGCTTAGGTCTTCCTTTTAGGTCCTTCATCTTCTTCATCATACATCTTTAGTTGATTTTTAAATTCTTCAAGTTCTCCAAATAAAGTAAAAGTTTCCATCGTGTTGATTGTAGTTGAGTCTTGAAGAGTTGTAACTTTTGGCGCGAACCGTTTTGGCATAACTCTAAGTATCTTTCTATTTATCTCCATTTGATCAATTTTTCAGCCGAGCATACTTAGAGAGTTTATAAGAGTGAGGAATCTAGCTTGAGCTTCTTTGATGGATTCATTCTTCTCTAACCTGAAAAGCTCATATTCTTGCATTAGCATACTTAATTTGATTTCTTTTACCTTAGTAGTTCTCTCATGGCTCATGATGATTGTATCCCATATTTCTTTAGCAGTGGTGCATGCAGAAACTTTGTAAATTTCAGCTTGATTCATCCCACTTAGCAACGTGTTCATGGCTCTTGAGTTGTAAGAAAACATGTAGCTTTCATTTTCATCCATGTTCATGAGAGTCTTGAGTCTACCATCATCATGTCTAGCAATAACAGGTCCATTTTCAACTACCCACCATTCCCAATGGTCTCTTTTAAGAAAAATCTTCATTCTGAACTTTCAAAAGTTGAAGTTTTCGCTTCCTATCAACAAAAGTTTTCTGTTTTAAACTTTAATATTCTGCAGATTTTGTTTACGTCAAAAAATTTTATACTAATACGGACAGGTATTAGATGTCCGTTTATAATAGACGAAGAACATAACTAATACGGACAGGGTTAGACCGTCCGATTATAGCCTACTATAGTATACTTTAAAATTTGACCATTGTAGATCACTTTGGGTATTTACACCTATTCACCCCACTCTAGGTGTGCTTAATTGCAGAATTTCATTTGGTATCAAAGCTAGGAGATACGGGATATAAGGCAAAATTAATTGTACTAGATAAATATTTAAATATTCTTTTTACCGCTTTAAGAAGAGATTCTTTCGGTTGAGCTTGAAATCTAGCACAAAGGCATACACTTTACATAATATCCGGTCTTGATGCAGTTAAATAAAGTAAACAACCAATCAAAACATATTAAACCAACAATATTGTCATCATTAAAATTACAAAGTATAAAAACTAACAACAATAAATAATACTTCAGATTGCAAAAAATATGATTGAGATTGGACTATTTGTCTTAAATTAACATTATCTCGGATTATTTATTCTCATGATGGGGGATTAAAAGTCCTTTGGACTATTTTTTGTCATTTCTAAGGCTATTTATGAAGGATTATATAATGACATGATGAATGCGAGATTAATAGTTTCCCCCATTTTAATAAGTTATCAAATAACTTTATGGTTGATGGTCTCATATTAACACTCTGTTTTTGAGTTTTTGACAGAAAAGAAAAGAATAAAAAACTTAAATTAGAACAGAAAAGAATAGAAAACTTGAAGTTTTCTTTTGTGTTGTTTTTGAGTTTTTAATAGAAAAAAATTGAAAATTTAAACAATTTCTTTTCTTGCGTTTTTGAATTCCAATGAAAAGAAAAGAAAAATATTACTTTTATAAATTTACCCTTCTATTAATTATAACCATTAAACCATGAATAAAAATATGCAAGATAAATTTAATCAAAGAAAAAATTCATATTCAAATACAAATATCCAATACATTTCCTCTCCTTTTTACTTAATTTTTTAATAAAACTTTTAATTGAATTTGCGATATATTCTTCTACAATTCTTTTAAAAAAAAATTATCACACTTTATTCTATTCATACAAGCTCATAAAAGTTTAATGTGTATCTGTAAAAATGTAATCTCTTTCTTTTCTAGATATATTTAAAATAAAATAAAAATACCTTTTAGTTCAGAAACAAATATTGAACTTATTTTGCTTGTCTATTTCTGCATCAATGGAGAATGATGGAATTGGAGGCCATAAATAAATATGGGACCATATAATATCTGTGACCGAACAAAAAAAATAGTTTCCCTTTCTTGTCAATATTGTATATTAAGTTTAGTAGATAAAAATAAATTGAGTACATGAGTTGTAATTTAAAATTTATTATATTGAAAGTTGGGAATTATATGAGAATTATAAAAATATTACTTATTCCAATTTCTTTTCCGTTCAAATCAAGCCACTTTTGAACGGAAAACTTTGGTAGGAAGAGTGGCCATGTTTTCTATCCATTTCTTTTCTTTTCCGTTTATTAAAAACTCAAAAACATAGGAATGAGAAAGAAAATTTAAATTTTCCATCTATTTCTTTTCATTTCTGTCCATTTTAAAACTCAGAAACAGAGTGTAAGGAAATAGTTCCTTGTCAAATGATTAAATAGTTTGAAATAGTATTAAATTAAGACAAATAATCTAATCCCAAACATGTATTTTGCAAACAAATATGACCCAAAAAACCATTTAGTGACGGACAATATTATATAGTAACAATAAATAATACTCAAAATACCCTTTAATGAGGGACAATATAGTAAAATGGGCTTCTGAGGTATTTAGCGAATACATTTTTTTTAAGCTCAATATTTAGGAGTACAATATAATCTCATGATCAAGTAAATCATTAATTTTCTATTACAGTATCAATAAATAACCAAACATCACTAGTTTGTGGAGTACAATATAATCTTATAATCAAGTACGTCATTTAGTATTACAATATCAAAAATCAATTAAATCTCACTAGAGGAGAAAAAAACAAACTCACAAATAAACCTCACATAAAGAAGAAACACACTTCACATAGAAAAGAAATAAACTCACCTAAGTGAGAATCAAACATATAAAGCAACATTGACGTTTCAAACGTGGACTTTTTCATATTCGAAGAGTAGGTATTGCAAGCAAGGGCTTTGCTCTTGGTAATGATAGACCAAATTTTTCATCCATGTCCAACTCATCAGGCGACGTGCCAATAGGTAACTCCCAGCTGAAGCAATGTACCAATTGAGCCACCACCAATTTAATGTTAATTAGGCCTAAGTACATTCCTGGACACCCTCTTCGGCCTGAACCAAATGGTATAAGTTGGAAATGTTGTCCTCGTAGATCTATATTTCTTCCAGTAAACCTCTCAGGAAGAAATTCTAAAACATTATCAGACCACACGTTAATATCTCGTCCTAATCCCCAATTATTAATGATAATGCGTGATTTCTTTGGTATGTAATATCCATTTATCACAGTATCTTCCATAGACTCATGAGGAATCAATAATGGCGCAACGGGGTGTAGTCTAAAACTTTCTTTAACTACCATGTCTAAGTATTCTAACTTAGGCAAATGAGCTTCTTCCACCATTTCATTTTCTCCTACAATAGCATTAAGTTCTTCTTGAAGTCGTTTCATCGCCCTCGGATGCTTTATAAGTTCTGACAATGTCCATTCAATTGCAGTGTGCGACGTATCAATGGCTCCAACGATCATGTCTAGTATAATTGCTTTGATATTTGTTCTATCAATTGTGTTGGATAATTGGTCATGGGTACTTGAATAATTTTTCTTCAAAGATAGCATGACATCAACAAAATCTCTATCAAGCCTTTTGTGCCCACAGCTAGCATCTTGTTCATGCTCGTCTATGATAGACTCCAAGATTTTGTCAATAGCCTTTCTAGTGGTCTTGAGACGTCGAGTCAGTCCCTAATAAAAGTTAAAATGTTACAGAAACATATGATCCCTAATAAAAGTTAAATACAAAAGATTTAATTAACAAATGGCAAATTAATTTCAAAAAATATACTAGAAAATGACGCGAAATCCAAGTTGTAAATATCAACATTCCGTTAAATGGAGTTAAGAGATTGACTGTGAAATTAAACGTTTTTCTTCTAATGCGAGTTCTTTTTAAATGGGACTATAACTTTGAAACATAGACAAAAAAATCAAAGGGTATGCTAGAATATAGTAAAACTAATAAATTAACTAAATTTTTATGTGATTCACGAGTTGTAGTCAAGCTCTTTATATTGCACGAAAAGTACAAGACTACTGGTTATCTTTAAACTTACAAGAATTAAGGAAAATTGAGTAGAATATCACCTCCCAAATTTAAGCCCTACATGGCTGTTGGAGTGTGATTATTTGGATTTATTTGGATAGTGAGAGTCCTTATTAAAATAAGATTGTGTTTCCTTATTTGGTGGGATAAAGAGATTTAATTTGGAAAGGCAGCCATTAATTGCATTGCACTTATAAGATGATTCTATAAAGGACTTCTATTTCTGATTAGATTATGGTGGACATGATATCTATAAATACAACAATAAGTAAGGGTTTGGGGATCTAAGACACGAGCATATGATACAAATAAAATTTGTCCTCTCCATATTATGATAGTAAATTTCTCTCTGTAATTTTTTTTCAATTAGATTTTCACGTAAACTCTTGTGCTTTTTAATGATCAAATCTCAAAGGGGCATATATTTACCTGGAGGTCAAGTGCCCCAAGGAAGGGCACATAGTCCGCTATATTGAAAGCTCCTAACAACTCCATGAGCTCTTGAATAACTCCATGAATATCAAATCTCTCATCTCTACTTCTCCCAAAAAGCATCCTACAAGTCATATCCTCAATCAACCCTGCCACCTTCCCACTAACATCCACCACCTCACGCGCCGCCGTAGCTCCTCTTAGCCCCTCCACCAACAACCCAATCTCCTCCCTTCTCATCCCGGTAAACGAGTCAATCTTTGTAACACTAAGCAACTCCAGTGCACAAAATTTCCTAACGTTGCGCCAATACGGCCCATATTCAGCAAGGGCCATGTCTTTTGCCCCATAGACTAAATACCAGGCCGCCTGAGATTTAGGCCGGCTAGCAAAAACGGTATCATGTGTCTTAAGGAAGAGCTCGGCAGCTGCCGGAGTTGAGACAACAATGGTTGGGACATTTCCTAGGCGGAGGGACATTATGGGGCCGTACTTTTTGGCTAGGTTGTAGAGGGTGCGGTGGGGGAAGCTTCCTAACATGTGGAGGTGGCCGAAAATTGGTAAGCCTCGAGGTCCTGGCGGTAGCTTGTGGCGGCGGTATTGTGATGATGTGGTGGTCCGGCGGATGTGGATGAACCAAAAGATGGCTACAAGAAGAGGAAATAAGGTAAGAAATATGAAGGGAGACATTTTTGGTGTTTGGTGATTGGTGTTTCAAAGGAGATGTATACTTTTATACAACTTCATTGACGGATCCGGTTAGCATGAAGTTTATTTTTTGGTAAGTTGGTCAATTGACCAATAGAATATTGAAACGCATAGAGCCTCGTCTGCGTGTCAGCACTCTATTGGCTAATTGACCAACTTACCCAAAAATGAACTTCAATGGTTATAAAATTTTAATATTACTCTTCTAAAATTTATTAAAAAAAGATGAAAGACAAATAAATTAGTATGTAATATAGGGATAATATTAAAAATTAAATTATTAATATTTTCTTAAAATCTACAAATAACAAGTAAAAAAGAACAAATTTTACCTTTTAAAACCACAAATAAAGAATAGAGGGAGTACTACTTAACAAAATTATATAATATGAGACAAAAGATGAGTGAGATGATGTGCTCTGACAAAATATTTGGACAACTTGTTTTAATCCATGAATTGTTGTCAAGTACTCCATTAGTTTTCAAAATGATGGTTTATGGACAAAGTTTACACAAATCAAATAAAAGCGGAAATATAAATTTATTTTTTTATTTTACCCTTTTATTGGTATTTGTGTGTTAATTTTTTTAATCGACTCTCGAAGATAGTGGATTAATTTGAGCCATTTATTTGTGATGTGATTGATTTGGTTAAAATGTAATATGGCCAATGGTGAATTAATCAATGTAAAACTTTATCTAATTGACTAATGTACTTTGCACATGCTTTTGAGAATAAATTTTTTTATCACTTAAGTCATTTTTTTGGATACAAGAAAGTATATATAATTTATTGGAGACCGATCTATATTAAATACTGTAAGGATAAGATTATCTTTACAACAGATTTTAATCGTCTATCCATCTATCGAACGGTAAAATTGATCTCCCGTCTACAGTTTATTATGGAGGAGCTAATGGTATGTAATTTGATAAGGTAAGCTAATGACTAGCCAAGAAGAAGAAAAACAGAGGGTCGGAGAAGGGAAGAAACCTGGAGTTATTTTCTGCATATCTTTATTCCACAGCTCTTAAGCTATTTATAAGCCAAGTGAGAATTCACAAAGGGAAACAACTGAAAATAGCAACAGGTCGTGACACAAAACGTGGAAGAGTGGAAGAAGTAACGTGGAAGAAGTTACAACCATTATTGAAAACAAACTACAACTAAGTCCTATTCTTAAGGCTGAAGATGCTCAGGCACTTGACCCGTGCTCAGGTACTTGACCCAGTCTGATGGAGAAATAATACATATCATTCCTCCCCCCTTACAGTATCCTTGTCCGCAAGGATAAAAACAGGGTAGGTCTTCAAAAAATGCCAACGATTTTCCCAAGTGGCGTCTTCCACGGGTGCACCCCTCCATTTAACCAAAATCTCGATTTTGTGTCGGTAAAGGCCTCTTTGAATGACACGGGTGTCCAACACAGCTTCAGGTTGAGGAAGAATTTCAGATGCGTCAGAGATGGGAGGCAGGCGCGGGGAGGCAGAAGTGACAGAGCCGATGTGTTTCTTTAAAAGACTCACATGAAAGACGTCATGGATTTGGGAAGCAGCCGGTAATTCAAGTTTGTAAGCCACTGGTCCGACTCGTGCAAGGATCTTGTAAGGACAAAAGAATTGAGGTGAAAGCTTCATAGAGCTGCGGACGGCTACGGTCTTCTGCCTGTACGGCTGAAGTTTGAGGTAGACATAATCACCAATCTCGAAAACAACTTCCCGACGATGTTGGTCTGCTTGGGACTTCATGCGGTCACGGGCAACAGTCAAATTTCGATGTAAGGCACGGAGAATGTCATCACGACTGCGCAAAAGGTCATCCACAGCTTGAACTTTTGTTGTGCTTGGAATGTAAGAAAGGAGAGTGGGAGAAGGTTGACCATACACTGCTTCAAAAGGGGAAATTTTGGTGGATGAGTAGATGAAAGTGTTGTAACTATACTCAGCCCATGCTACCCATTCAGTCCATTTTGTGACGCCCCCAAAATAGGTCCACACGACCCATTCTGAGTCGCCAGATATCACATTATAAAAATCAAATACAAACTTCATTTATACAACTGTTGAACTGTCGTGCAGAGTACGACAACAGTTAACTGTGAGTTTTAATACAATATTATCTCGTAGACAGTATCCAAACTCAAATTGTTACAATGCCATATAAAATACAGCAGCAAATATTTGAAGACCCCAAAGAAGAATGAGAAGATTACTATTATATTCATTTTAATGAGGTCCACTTTTGACGCTTTCAAAGTCGCTATTGTTGTTCACCAAAATAAATTATTAAGTGACGTATAAAATACGACAGCCACATCTTAGGTCCTCAATACAATTATATATTGTACGTTATGTTATTTTATAATGTATTGATAAACTCCGACAGTCTCGGACCATCACACTATTTTCCTGTTATCCCCGCTCGACTCAGCTACACTCTTATTACCTGAAAGGAGTTGTGAAGCAAAAAGGGTGAGCGCAAATAGCCCAGTAAAGAATATCATGACTAAGATAATTAATTTATCAACAGCCTTTATCAGAATAAATCAGATATTTAGAACATATAGTAGATAATAAAAGTTTTTAACCATAATTACAGCGGAATCAACAATCCCTCAAAAGAGTCAAGTAGAACATAATGTCTACTATCTCCTCTAGATTAAAAGCCCATCGTTGATAATTTATTCATGTAATACTCATCAACAGTTCTTTGTTATACCCAAGACAAATAAAACTTTCAACACTTGTCTTCACCTGAACCACCAAAGATGTTAGTTAAATTCACAATTCGTATTTATAATAATGTGAATTAACAGTTCCTTCTTGCCACAAAGGCTTAATAGAACGTTTACTCAATATCCTTATCCCAAGGTTGAAGATATTCAAATGTAATAACAATGATCATACCAATCAGTTGTCTATCTGTGCACTACGGGCCAAAGATATTCAACTATAAAACTAATGGTCATGATCATACCAATCAATTGTCTGTCAGTACACTACGGCCAAAGACATTCAACTGTTAACTAATGGTCATGATCCTGCCAATCACATCATTGAATTATCCATGCACTATGGCCAAAGATATTCTTTAATATCACTAGTGGTCATGATCATGTCATACACCTGTCCATCTTCGCACTACGGGTCAAAGCTATCAAACAACAGATCATCTTTGCACTACATGCCAAAGATATTCAACAACATATCATCTTTGCACTACAGGCCAAAGATATACAACTGTAAAATCAATAACCAACAGTATAATAAAGAATGGAATAATAAAAGAATTTCACCATGTATGCAGTACTTCGCATAGATAGGTTATTCCAACATAATAATAAAGAATAGAATAACAGAAGAATTTCAGCATGCGTGCGTAATCCACACAGACAAGTTATTCCATCAAAATAATAATTAATGGAACCAGGTCATGCGTAAACGCACAGATAGGATATTCCAACAGAATAATAAAGAATTGAATAACAACAGACTTCACCAAGTATACGGTAATCCGCGTATACAGGTTATTCCAATAGAATAATAAAGAATTGAATAAGAACAGACTTCACCAGGTATATGGTAAACCGCATATACAGGTTATTCCAACAGAATAATAAAGATGGAACCAGGCCCGGTGTAAAACACACAGACAGGATATTCCAACAGAATAATAAAGACAGAATAATATAAGAATTTCACCAAGTACAGGGTATGCCGCGTATACAGGTTATGTATAGGGTATGCCGCGTGTACAGGTTATTCCAACAGAATAACAAAGAATGGAATAACATAAGGATTTCACCAAGTACAGGGTATGCCGTGTAAGACCCCGAATTTTATGAAATAAAAGTATTTAATTTTTCTTATAATTACTATTCAGTAATGGTTAAATTGATAAATGTTAAAGTTAAGGGTGATATATGAATTTTTTTTCAAAATACACAAGTGGTTATAAAATATTCATTGTTGTCGGGGAATATTCGTTTGGTCGTGAAATATTATTTCTGTCGGGGAATATTCGTACGACAGCGCAGCTATTTGTGAGCCCCATAACGAATAACTGTCGGATGAAGAAAACGACAAATTTGAGTTTTTACAAATAACGGCGTAGTTGTTACCGTTAATACTGTTGAAATACCCGGTGGTTAAAATACAGTAATACGCGTTATTGCACAGTAACACACGGTATTGCACAGTATTTTTGAAATTATTAATTCTTACGTAAGAAGGCACTACTGAATAATTGTCACAGTAATTACTGTTCAATATTTTAATTTATTGATTCAATAATTGTTGCGTTGATATTTTATATTATTGCTATTTCAATAATTGTTGCTGCATAATATTTTCCATTATCAGATCAATAATTCATATTATCTGAATAATATTATTAGATAACATTATTGGCAATGTCTAGAAAGTTCTGTCTAAGGAGAGGTTTGGTCATCTAATTGTGCGCCAATAAGGAGAAATTCTTATTGGAAAGCCCCCTCTTTCCTGGGAACGGCCTGGTTGTCAAAAATGTGATTCTATAATATTATCTGTGAAAAATTAATTATTGATTCATATGATAAGGAAATATTTATTTTATGTGGATATAAATGAGGGATATATTTTTGTGGTTAAAAATGAAGGAGTTAATGTTGAGGTGTTTTATCTGTATTTTTGTCAGAACGGAGGTATTGAAAATCAAATTAGGGTTTTTGAGATATTTTGCGAGAGTTATAATTTTTAATCCGACTGTTGGATCGTGGTAATTTTTGGATATGTTATACATATATAAGTTGAGTATATGTCCACAAATTTTGAACCGTTAAAAATGAACGTATGATTTATTATGAATTTTACGAGATGACTGGTTCAGAAATTGTTAAATTTTCGGAGTTAATCATTTTGGTAGAAAATTCTAGAATTGGTGGGCCCCACTCTTGGTTGGTGAAGAAATGTGCTGAGATTTTTATTCAAATGTGGTGGGTGGAAATAGTAGCAGGTAAAGCCATCATGTTACAGGTTAAGTCTGCTTCGGCGTGCTAACAATTTCCTATAAATAGAGGGCTAAGTTAGAATTGAAAATCACACCAGAATTCATAAGTTTTTTCTCTTTCTCTCTCTATATTATGAAACATATTTTGTGAGTATTTAGATACTTTGAGAGTTGCTATTCAGTGCAAGTTTCCTTCGACTTTGCATTCCAGTCAGAAATACTGCACTTTTGAGGTAAGGGATAGTAAGGGATTTTAAGGGTTGTTATGTTTTTCAGTTTCGTAATTTTTCTGACCATCAAAAATTCTGAAAAAATTTAAAATGATATTTTGATATTTTCTTGATTGTGTCCAAAAATGGTGATTTTTAGATGTATAGATTGAGAGTTATGAATTTTATGAGAAAGACTATTTTAAAAGTAACCGCTTATAATTCCTTGTGGTTAACTCCAAAATTGATAAAATTTTTATTGGGAGTACATGTATATGATAGAAGTATACTCTGTAAATTTCAGAATTTTTGGACAAAAGTATAATTTTTGATAAATGTCTAAATATTTGGCTGTTTTGGCCATATGAAAAATAGTAAATGACTTTTAAAAATTCTGAAAAAAATATATTTTCACTATGAGACTATATTATGCTAAATCTCAGAAAAGAAATTTTTTTGGAACTAATTTGGTATTTTTTATGAAAATAGTCTAGTTATGAGTAAATGAATTAAATATGTTTTGTGAAGTAAGAAAATTAGAAAATAGGATTTTATGACTTGAGAATCCTATATTATGAGGTATATGCAGATTTCTGATGAGGGTTTTGGTTATTGGTGATGAAATCTTATGAGTTTGGCATTTTAGGATGATTAAATGCATTATTTAGTAAAGTATAAACAATTAAAATAAATTGTTTATAAGCTTAAAAAATATTATTCTTTCAATATCATTATACCGAAATATTGGTATGAATTTTATTGTGAAATTTCTATCTTTTTGTGTCGGGTTTACTATTCACGAGTTACTATTCACGAGTTACTATTTATGAGTTACTATTATATATTATATTTTTTATAACCCTGATGTAGAATTTCTCTTTCACTTGAGTGTAAAGATGGGTAAATTATTGGTATGATCGTGACTGAGGAATATCTTTGGCCAGTAATGCAAAGATGAATTGTTGACTGGTATGATCATGACCATTGAATTTATAATTGAATATCTTTAGCTTAAGTGCAAAGGTGAATTGATCAACATGGTTATAATTATTGTTTATATAATTCTGAATTGATTATATATTTCTTTGAGATATTAATATATTTGGCCTGTTGTGCAAATATGAACTGTTGAGGAATATCTTTGGACAGTAGTGCAAAGATGAATTGTTGACTGGTATGATCATGACCATTGAATTTATAATTGAATATCTTTAGCTTAAGTACAAAGGTGAATTGATCAACATGGTTATAATTATTGTTTATATAATTCTGAATTGATTATATATTTCTTTGAGATATTAATATATTTGGCATGTTGTGCAAATATGAACTGTTGAGGAATATCTTTGGCCTGTAGTGCAAAGATGAATTGTTGATGAATATCTTTGGCCCGTAGTGCAAAGCTGACCTGTTGATGAATATCTTTGGCCTGTAGTGCAAAGATGGTCTATTGACGAATATCTTTGGCCCGTAGTGCAAAGATGAATTTATCAGTATGATTATGAACAGGAAATGTGATTTGGTATAACCATGATCTTTGATGTTTCAGGTAAAGACAGGTGATGAAAATATCCTTCGTCCTGGGTGCGAAGAAAAATTTAGAATCACAATTATGATCATGAATTATTCATATAATTGTGGAAAGGAACTGTTGAGTGATGTTACAGGGATAAAATATTGTTGGTAGATTTTTAACATGGAGAAGATAATAGACTTTATAGTCTATTTAACTCTTCTAATGGATTGCTCGTTCCGCTGCAACTATGGTTGAAATTTTTATCATTTACCATTTGTTCTAAATCTCTGATTTATTATTGATGAAGGCTATTGATAATTTAATTATCTTTAGTCATGATATTCTTTACTGAGCTAGTTGTGCTCACCCTTTTGTTTCACAATTCCTTTCAGGTAATAAGAGTGTAGCTGGGTCAAGCGGTTGTAACAAGGGAATAGAACGGTGGTCATCATTTAATAGTTATATTTGGTGAAGAAAATAGGGTGAGGCGAACCCAACGTTAGAAGGTGTTTTGTCACTATCATACAAGATGTCTAATGACATACAACCTCATGTCATCATAAGACAGGGTTGTGCTCATCCACTTGCTGAGTATCTTTACGAGCACTACCTATATAATCTTGGTGTTTGTTTGAAGTATAATTTTCAATTAGAGACAGTGGAGATAATGATATGTCAAGAGAAGACTCACCATTGGGAAGAATATGATAGTAAACTTTTTATTTTTCTTTGGGGTCTATTGGGTCAACCAAGGATAATTATGTGGCCATATGATATCTATCACAACCTAGACGCATGGCCTCCCATGTACGAAGGTTTCCTTGAGCACTTCCCAAAGATTCTAATTTCTAAAACAGTTTTTGACTATACCTTTATGTAAGGTGTCATTGTGAGGTGCTGTCCACGGTTGGGGACATGAGTCACATTTGGTATATATTTGTATCCAAACTCACAGCATATATGTTGTTATATTTTGCACGACAATTGTTGTAATAAAGTTGTAGTTATTTTCTGTACCATATATTTGGCGACTCAGAATAGGTTGGATGGAATGAACCTATTTTGGAGTTGTCACATGCCGCGTATACAGGTTATGTATAGGGTACGCCTTGTATACAGGTTATTCTAACAGAATAATAAAGAATGGAATAACATAAGGATTTTTTCATGAATAAGAAAGAATAACACCCCTTACGGGTACAACAAATAATATCCCTTACTATAATAATATCTCTTTACCTTCAAATAAGAGTATTCCGACTAGTAGGGCGAGGATATACTCCAAGAAAACTTGCACTACTCTCAAAGTTTTCTTAAACTCTAAAGAAATACGCTCAAGATTATAGAAGAAGAATTCTCTCTATAATTTCTCTCTCTAGAGTTTCAGTGAATTCGTAAGAAATAATGAAGGAATGAGCTTCTATTTATAGAAGAATGGAATGAATAGTAACCAACCCATGAACGGTCCAGATTGATTTACTTTAATCGGACGGTCCATATTTAAAGCAAAATCTTTTAAATAAAATATAATATATTCTAATTATTACTTAATAAAATAAATAACTTTATAAAAGTATTTTGTTTTATATAAAAAAATTTTACTATGCAACACTATGCATAATAAAATATAATATATTCTATTTTTAGAATAACTTTATAAAAGTATTCTGTTTTATATAAAAAAATTTACTATTATAATTTCAACCAACGGTCTGAAAAATTAGTACATCTCTTCATGGAATAATATTATACCCAAAAATGATTTGGATCGAAAATAAATATATTGTTCGAGTGAATAGTAACTCGTGAATAGTACTCCGACACAAAAAGTGTTCCAAATACTCGAGTGAACAATACTATAGTGAATAGTAATTTGGGTGAATAGTAACTCGTAAATAGTAACTTGTGAATAGTAACTTCGACACAAAAAGTACCTCAAATACTCGAGTGAACAATACTAGAGTAAATAGTAACCGGGTATTTTATGAAAACTTGTCTACTTAAAAAAAATTTCACATATCACCCTTAACTTTAACCTTTTATCAATTTAACCATTTACTAAAATAGAAAAATTGAATACTTTTATTTCATAAAATTCGGGGTCTCACACATTTGGTTGGGTATTCATGCGTGAAACACCTGAGGTATTGCTCGAGTGTGCGATTAACCACTTCCGTCTGACCGTCGGTCTGTGGATGATAACTAGAGCTCATACAGAGAGTTGTCCCCTGCAGCCGAAATAAGGTTTTCCAAAATAAACTAATAAAAATTTTATCACAATCACTGACAATAGACGCTGGCATTCCGTGCAGTCGGACAATTTGTTCGAGAAAGACTTGAGCTACTGTGAGGGCAGTAAATGGATGTGTAAGTGGAAGGAAATGTGCATATTTGGACAACCGATCAACCACTACCATGATGACATTTTTGTCGCGGGATAATGGTAATCCTTCCACAAAATCCATCGAGATATCAGTCCAGATTTTATTGGGTATGGGCAGCGGTTGTAATAAACTGGCGGGTCGTGTATTATCAGATTTGCAACCGGCGGGCCGACTCAATGTTTTATGATAGCCAAAGTGTCCCCCAACCGGTGAAGAGTGATGGGTGGATAGAATGGTAGGAATGAGCTGCGAAGAGGGACTCAAATAAATACACCCATTTTTGAATAGCACCCCATCTCGTAAGGAATATTGTGGTGGTAGTGAGCCCAACAGCGGATTATAGAATGGATCGGTTGCTACCTATTGCTGGAGTGTGGTCCACCATTTTGCGATGGGCTAGGACACAGCAAGGAAGACGAGCTCTCCAATCCGTGAGAGAGCATCAGCACCACAGTTCTCTTTTCCTTTCTTGTATTCAATGATGTAATCATACCCGAGAATTTTTGGTAACCACCGTGTTTGAGTCGGCGTTGTGTATGGGGCACAGCAAAGACATGCTCAAATTCAGTGAGAACTTGGGCGAGATCAGCGAGGTGGTCATTAACTGTAGCAGTTTCATGAGTTGGGATGATTTGGAAAAATAAGGGAGTGCCATTGAGGTTGAGAAGTTCCTTATCGCTTAAGGCGGTGGCCGTTGGTTGCCTAAGGCCTTGGAACATACAAGTTTTACCTCCTTGCTGGAAAGACATGGTGAGCTTGTTGTAGTCGGTTTCAATCGTCCCAAGGGTGGCTAACCATAGAACGCCCAAAACCACTTGACACGCCGCTGCGGGTAAAACGTAAAAATTAGCTTAAATAGGAAAGTTTTGGACGTAGAGTGTGAGTCCAAGGCATCGCCCGTCGCAATTGATTTTGTCCCTATTAGCCACCATGACTTGCAACTTTTGATCACGTGCGACATCCAGCCCAAACTTCGTGACTATGGCTTGATCAATAAAGTTGTTGGTGCTCCCACTATCAATGAGGACTGTCACCGCTTTATTTTGCAATTTACCTACCACTCGGAATGTTTGAGGGTGTGCTGCCCCTGCTATTGCATGGAATGAGATTTTAGGAAGGGATTCTGTTATATCGGGTTCTTCAAGAGGATTCATGGTACTGATAGGGTCGAGTAATGGCGATTCCTCGATCATAAACAATTGGGGTTTTTGACAGCGGTGACCCGGAGTAAACTTCTCGTCGCAATAGTAGCACAGCCCTTTTTCGCGTCGTTCTCGTGCCTCTTGACTGGTAATTCTTCAGAATGGTATGGGAGCGATGGTCGAAGATTGACCCACCTTAGGTGTGAGTGGGGGTCCGAGAATTCCAGCCGAGTTATTTGGAGCAGATCATGGGGTAAGGGTTGCCACTTGGGGACGGAAGTAACTGCTCCCCTTTTTTGGAGAAAGTTGCGCTCCTCAATTAGGCGGGCAGCTCCAATGGTGTCAGCTAAGGTGCGTAGTTGTTTGAGTTTGACATCTAGTCGTATGTTGTCACGGAGTCCAGCAATGAAACATTCAATCAAGTAGTTTTCGGGTAACCCATCAACCTGATGGGAAAGCATCTCGAAGGTTTCTTGATAAGTAGCAATTGTTGAAGTTTGTTTAAGGCGGGTCAAAGCTTCCGAGGGATCCTCATAGTCAGTGGGGCCGAAGCGGAGCAACAGGGCCATGGTTAGCTCGCTCCAATTTAAAGGACCTCTGAACTTGGTCAGCCATCGAAGCCATTGGAGAGCTATACCTTCAAGGTGAAAGGAAGCAAGTTGAACTTATTGGTCAGGAGCCACCTTGTTGAAATCAAAGTATTGTTCAGCTTTAAAGATCCAGCCCGTCGGATCGTCTCCGTTGAAGTTAGGAAATGAAAGTTTCAAAGGTGCATGGTTTCGGTCGGGGTAGTTGTTATGGTTTCGGTCAGGGGTATTGTTGGTATTGGGAAGAGGCTGGTTATGGGAGGTGTCGGCTCGGGCAAATGGATTATCAATGGGAGCGGTGTTTTGTGAGACTCGCATGGTTTGGAGTTCTGTCAAAATTGTTTGGAGGGTATCATGGATTCGGTCAAAGCTGGACTCGTGGCGAGTTAGGATTTCGCTGACTTCATTGCGAAACTCAGCATTGCTTCTGGCTCGAGTGTCCATAGAACCTGGGAAACCTGGCTCTGATACCAAATGGTATGTAATTTGATAAGGTGAGCTAATGACTAGCCAAGAAGAAGAAAAAAAGAGGGTCGGAGAAGGGAAGAAACCTGGAGTTATTTTTTACATATCTTTATTCCACAGCTCTTAAGCTATTTATAAGCCAAGTGAGAATTCACAAAGGGAAACAACTGAAAAATAGCAAGAGGTCGTGACACAAAACGTGGAAGAGTGGAAGAAGTAACGTGGAAGAAGTTACTACCATTATTGAAAACAAACTACAACTAAGTCCTATTCTTAAGGCTGAAGATGCTCAGGCACTTGACCCATGCTCAGTTACTTGACCCAGTCTTATGGAGAAATAATACATATCAGCTAGCAGTTTAATTTTGCGGACGGAAAAGTTGACCAAAATACCCACCCTCCGTTCGTAGAATTAAACTGCGTATGCTAGGTCCGTAACCGACGTCGTTTTTGTCTGTCTTTCCGTCCGTAGTATTAAATTGTGGACGCTGAGTCTCTCCAAACGATGTCGTTTTGCAGATAACCATCAGTTCGCATAAATAAACTGCAGACTCTAATGTCAGTTTCGTTTTGGCATAATACTAAATATAGGGCATTTAAAATTGATCAGATGTGACTGGAAATATATCATCTAGGTGTTGAAGATAAGTAGAAATTGGAGGATTAATTTTGTATTTCAACTTATTAATAGTCACTCTGTCATATCTAATCTGTATGCAGGGAATTTGGTGACGCATCTTTTTTCATTTTTCAAGCACTGGGTTGTTTATCTAAATTGTTAACTGACTATCCAGGGGAGACTACGACTTAATCTTAGGGGAAATGAAGCTATTTCTGAAGGAATTTTTTGTGGGAAATAAGGTTTTTTCTAATAGTTAATTTTGTATTTCTTCTTGCATATTATTGTTCTTACTTATTCATGTGATCTAAAGCTAATTCCGACATAATTTTTGTTGAAAATATTCTTCCTAAAATCAATTTAAAACCAACATGTGGCAATATTTTTTTGACGGAAAGTTTCGTCAGAATTACATTGCGTCGAACTTACATTAATGTCGAAGAAAATTCTATCGACCCTATGTCCGTCAAGAATAAGTACTTTCGACGAAAATCTCGACGAATTTATATCCTCAACCGATTTATAACTCAATTTTTTTAAAATAATAAAATTTAAAGTTGACATAATTTATTGAAGTTTTAAAATAATAAAATTTATAACTAGTGGTACTATTTTAATGGTTTATGATATTGAAATTCTAGTATATATTAACAAAAATTAATGGACGGTAAATTTAAGGATAATGTGTCAATCCTGTATCACTAAAAAGAAAACTCGTTTTAAACAAGAAAAAACAGGTGGAATAAGACTTTCCATTTTATGGCCGGTGACCTTCTTTGTCTCTCCCATCTCTCTTAATCAACATTGGAAGACTAGACTAGACTAGACGAGACCAATATTATTTGGCGGAAATGACAAAAATATCCCTCTTTTATTTTAACTATATAATTTCGGTTATCAATTTCATTTTTCTAAGTTCCAATATCTCTCTACGAGCCAACTTTCAATCATGAATATTTTAAATTGCATTTCTTTTACAAGACTTAATTTTTAGCCGCAATTAAAATTGCAACGACGTGAGATAGATAGAAATTAATTAGGCAAATTAGTCATCGTCCGAAAAAAAGACTGAAATCGACAACATCCAATGGACTTGAAAATACAATTTTATTGTTATCAAAAATTAAGTAAATCACATTAATTTTAAACTTGAAAACATCTCACATCAACAGAGGGAGTAACTGGACAATTACCACCCATGAACAGGACCACACTTTGCAACCTATTCCAACAAAGGCATAAGAATTCAACAACCAAAACACAATAAAACACCACAAACAAATAAACAACCTTCATTAACAAAACCCTAAGTTACGGCATAAGATACATATGAGCCTAACTACTAATACACTAGGTAAACCTAACCAAAACACAAGAATTAAACAACAAATACACAACACCTCTAAATCCCCCTAAACAAAGATGCTCTGCTCTGCCATAACTCGAACAAAATACATAAGTTTTGTACAATTCAGATAGCCACAATATAGACTCCTGCACCTGCTATATAGAAACTTGCCGGAATCTAGCGACCCAATAGTTGATTGGGGAAGGAGAAACCCTAGGTGCACGGGCAGCACGGCAGAGAAGGGGAAACAAATACTGATCTCCAATAGACTGACCAACCAAATAGCTGAATATAATTTCTTAAAAATTCTTTTATGCACGTAAGAATCCGTTCGGAGTGAGCTTTAAATCATAATGTCATATAAAGACTTTGCAGAGGTCGATCTCTTCCATTCTTTTTTATTTCCTCAAAGCTTAAATCATTTTACTCTTCCCAAACATGGAAGCAAGTAATATCAGCACCCTAAAGGTCTGATATTGCTCATAGCAAGATGGAACTGAGGGAAGGATACACCATGACATTATCATGTCATGCCAACATTCACCATGGAAAGTAAAGTAACAATGAATAATAAAAAAACTAAAGTTGCTAACATTCTCAATGAATTATAAATCAAACGAAAGTAATTAATTAAAACTAATCTTAATCTGGGCTTATCATCATTATCCTTGCCTGGCTAGAAATATCAGGCTGATCCGAGTCCATAAACTCTACTCGTTATTCTAAGACTGTCAGACTGACAAGTGACAGCCCTATGCATCCAACAAACAATCACTGAAGTAAAGGACTTTTCACTAACATTCACATCTTACCCCTCAATGTACTACATATGGGTTGACTTTTTCTTTAGCAGAAGACAATCGAGTAGTTTGTAATAAGAGAAAGTGTTAGCTCTTACAACCTTATATAACTCTCCTCTTCGAGTGTATACTTCAGTACGTATTTTTGTGCTCTCTATGGCGAAACTCTAAGGGATGGGTGCTGATATTAACAATTCCCAAAAGATTGGGTTCATGAGTCCATCAACTATCTACAAACTCACCTAACATCAAACTCCACATTGATTATCCTCAGTTCTGAGACATTATTGTAGCTTTTAAAAGGCACTCATTCCTAGCCAGGAAAAGTATTAAGAACATTTTCATGCATACCCAGAACGCAAATCATTTAACTTTAGAACCTTTGGGAAGTATTAATCTCGTAAATAGCTTAAGGCTCAACAAATGCCCCACGCAATGAACTGTGCCAAATAAGTCTCCATTCTAACTAGTATTTCCTACTTTGTGAATCATAGGGGTTTTACAAGTTTACAAGCATATCTTCCTATACAACCTGCTTATACACTGCAATAGGAACTTGCTCTCAATGTTCAACACGACAATTTCAAGTATTACTGCAAATATGAAGTTTTCCATGCCAACTACCAACTGATGGGGCTCGATGATTTAGTCTTCTTATTTATTTATTTTGTTTATTTCATTATTATGGACTTGTTTTAATTAGTTGGGGTATTTTTGTCTTTTGTTATTTTATTGGTCTCCAAGTCCAATTTTCGGTTGTTTTTGTTTAAATACCGATGTAATCTTTACACTGAGGATATTCTGATTATTATTGGTTTTCTTTATATTGCCGAATTGAAACTCTAAACCCTAGAATTTAAGTGCATAGCTTAGATCCTAGTTCTATTCATCTATCAATCAATAACAAAATTCATTTTACAAATTATCCGACATCATTTGTGGTATCAGAGCCAACTTTAGGAATCACTTCGAAATCACTATTCGTCATCATAAACCTTGCTGGAAAACCTCGCACCAGAATCGTCTCACCGCTATCAACACCGAGTCAGACCTACTGCAATCATACAAACCCCTATCACCACCGCTGCAACAACAACAAAATCAGTACCTCATCATCAATTTGGGTCGACCCAACTCGGACCCAACCCAGATCAATACATCACATAACCCACCACCAACGTCGATCGACAACCACCAACAGAAGTTCAATCCGTGACCCCAAACAGCAACAAGCTCATCGCTATCATCACTAACCATCAACAACACGAGCAAAACAAGAAAAGAGAGAGATTGTGTTGTTGTAGTCACTGAAAAACCTTAGCGTTGCTCGTTGATCCTTCCGTTGTTGTCGCTGAACTCTCTTGCCATTTCCATCTTTGTCTTCGCTGCTGCAACTGTTTCAGAGGGAGGTACCCTAAAACTCTCAATTCTCACTTTCCTAATTGACTTTCCTAATTCGTTTACCCAGCCCATTATATTTTCTTTGCTAAATTACCATTTTAGCCCCCATAGTTGCTGGCAAATTCATTTCTTATTCCCTTAAATTTCTAACCATAGCAGTTTTCACCCATCTCACACTTTATAATCAGTTAGGTCCAAAAAATATATATAAAAAAAAATTGCTCTTAAAAATTTTCGCAAAATATAGGATAAGTACTTCAATTACTTGGATTTTCTTTACTCCTTACTTGGTACTAAAAAAATTTCAAAACTCGTTTGGTTTTATTCTCTTAAATTGCACATTATTCCGATTAGTTGGACATCATTTAGTGTGATTGTTGATATTTTGGAAACTATGATTGCACTTGTAGGTTATAATTTAATAGCTACAAATAATTATCTCAATATTGCATTTGTAGCATGATGACCCGTAGTGGAACTCAATATGACCCAACAATGAACGACAAATTAGACCTCTTAATCACCAAAATGGCTAATATGTAAAACCGTATGGATGCTATGTCTGAAGAACTTGTCCTATTATTTGAGACGGTTCGAGTCGTTGAGCGACGAACACAACATTTAGTTGAGCCTATAGGATAAAATGCAGGAAATGATGGCATTCTTGTTAATGAAGAGAGACCTGAGGTAGAATCTAAGCTGAATAGGCAAAGGGAACACCTTGAGCCTAGAAATATAAAGTACCAAAACCTTGAGCCTTGAAATATTGAGTACCCCAAGAGACGAGACCGTAGACATAGAGACGTTGGGTATGGTGAACGTATGGACAATGACTACCGTGAACCTAGAGATTATGGATACCGAGGACCTAGGAATGTCGACACTTGTGACCGAGGTTATGATGATGACACTAGAAAAATTAAGGTTAATGCACCCGAGTTTGACGGTAGGCCAGATCCAAATATCTTCCTTGATTGATTGTCCAGTATGGATAAATTTTTCGATTGGTATGAGATGTTTGATGAGCATAGAGTTCGCTATGCCAAGATGAAATTAGTCAAAAAGACAATTTGTACTGGGCTAGTGTTGAGAGAGACATTGAGCGTTTGAAGGATCCACCTATTAAGCCGAACAGTTGACAAATCTTTAGCAAGACAATGTCTGTCCCTGATTATGTCAAGAGGTATAGGGAGTTGATGGAGCTTTGTGAGCTCGTGGAGGAGACGAGGTTGACCATCATTAGGTTTAGGGAGGGATTGAGAGATGATATTAAATTTTAGATTTTTCCCAGCCAACTCACTTGCTTAGATGATGCTTACCAAGCTGCCTTAGATCAGGAATACAATGTGAAGAGATCATCCTTTTGGAGAGTAACCTCTTATCCAGGCCAATTTAGTGGACGTAATGCCCCACAGGGAAGGTCTTTTTTCACACCTCAAGATACTTCTAGAGCTAATAACACCGCGAGTGGACCAAATCGGGTTTAGGGAAGGGTACTCCAGTACCCAAACCTACAGTCACTAGCAGGGATATGTGTTTCTCCTGCAAAGAGCTTAGCCACAAGTTTTTTAAGTACTTTAACAAACACCGAGTGAGTGGTTCATCAAGGGCAGGTGAAATGGAAGATGAGTATTACACGGAAGATGAAGAAGCGGATGCGCACTTTGAACAAATTGATCAACCCTAGAATGTTATGAGGTGCATACATATAGCAGAGGTGGTGGAATCTCTTCCAAATTGATCATTGATGGGGAAAGTTGTTTAAATGTGGTTGCCAAGACAGTTGTGGAACGATTGAAACTAAATGCAGAACCACACCCCCAGCCTTATAGTGTTGCTTGGGTCAATATAACATTTATTCCTATAACACAAGTGTCTAGTACTGATCCACCTTAAGGGATATGAGGAAAAAGTTTGGTGTGATGTCCTTCCTATAGATGTTGCGAACATTCTTTTAGGGCGACCTTGGTTATATGACCATGATGTGACCCATTATGGTAAATCAAATACTTATGTGTTCACGCACAAGGGGCAGAAGATTACTTTAGCACCTGTGAGACCCCGAGTGTCTCACAAAGGTCAACCAAAAGAAAATAATACGCCTATACAAGAAACCAAATGTCTCTATATCCTTAGTCAGAGGACCTTTGAGAAGAGTGTAAGAGAGGATAAAGTTGTGTATGTTGTTTTGGCTAGCAAGATTAGGGTCGTTCTTGAGAAGAATAGTAGTGGTGAATCTAGTGATGTTAGGCAGATTCTCCATGAGTTTGTTGATGTGATGCCTAGTGAGTTACCTAGCGAATTATCACCTCTTAGAGATGTCCAACGTGTTATTGACCTTGTATCGGGGTATTCTTTACCTAACGTACCCCATTATAGGATGAACCCTAAGGACCAAGAGGAGATGAGACACCAAGTAGGTGATTTGTTAAGTTATTTATCCCAAAGGTTGATGGGAGTTTAAGGATGTGTTGTGATAGTCGAGCTATCAATAAAATCACCATCAAGTATAGGTTTCCTATACCAAGGCTTGATAACATGTTAGGTATGACGAGTGAAGCTCACGTGTACACTAAAATAGATCTACAGAGTGGATATCACCAAGTTCGCATTCGTGAGGGAGACGAATGAAAAACTGCATTTAAGACTAGTGATAGCCTTTATGAGTGGTTAGTCCTACCCTTTGGCCGAACTAATGCACCTAGCACCTTATAAGAGTCACGAATCAGGTGTTGCGGTCTTTTATTGGCAAGTTTGTAGTGGTCAATACTGATGACACCCTTATTTATAGTCGCACTCGAGAGGAACATTTACTTCACTTGCGCCAAGTTTTGTGCACTCTCCAGCGTGAGAAACCTTATATTAATCTAAAAAGTGTTCTTTCGTGCAAGAACACGTTCTATTTATAGGGTAAGTTGTCTCCAAAGATGGGGTTAATGCGACCCTCAAAAGGTAAAGGTTATTAAAGAGTGGTCAGAACCTTCTAATATACATGAAGCTAGAAGTTTCCACGGACTTGCTACTTTTTATAGAAGGTTCATTAGAGGATTTAGTACCATTATGGCTCCCATCACTGATTGCTTAAAGAAAAGGAAGTTTGTTTGGTCTAAATCGGCTACCAAAGCCTTTGTGGAGAATAAGGATAGGTTGACACAAGCACATGTCCTTGCACTACTAGATTTTAGTAAAGTTTTTGAGGTAGTATGTGACGCTTCAGGCGTAGGTATAGGGGGAGTACTTAGTCAAGAGAGTCATCCCGTTGCATTCTTTAGTGAGAATATAAATGAGGCACGACAAATGTATTTTACCTATGATAGGGAGTTTAATGTTGTAGTTTAAGCACCTTGGTATTGGCAATATTATTTGTTACCTAAGGAGTTTGTGTTATACCCCGATCATCAAGCACTTTAGTATATAAACTCCAAGAAAAAGTTGAGTCATCGACACGCAAAGTGGGTTGAGTTACTTCAGAATTATTCTTGTCCTAAAGCATTGTCGAGGGATAGAGAGCAAAGCCGCTGATGCGTTGAGTAGGGTATCTATTCTCTTTAACACTTTGAGTGTAACAATTATTGGGTTTGAGCGTATTATTCATGAGTACCCTTCTTGTCGAGACTTTAGAGAGACCTATATTGCCCTACAGAATTCTAGTGTACCAGCCTCAGGTGATTTTCGTAACCATGATGGGAATCTTCTTCAGGGCACCCATTTGTGTATTCCTAGCACGTCTATATGTGACCATTTAGTTTGGGAGTTACATGCAGGAGGGATCGCATGTCATTTTGTTCGCAACAAGACCATTGCGATTGTGAAGGATAGGTTCTTTTGGCCTAGCCTTAGCCTCAAGAGGAATGTAGCTCGTGCTATTTTTGAGTGTCGTACATGTCAAACTGCTAAGGGTAGGAAGCAAAACACAGGATTGTATATGCCTTCGCAGGTACCCTATGCTCCTTGGGAGGATATTAGCATGAATTTTGTCTTGGGGTTACCCATTACCGCGAACCCCTAGGGGTCATGATTCTGTTTTTGTTGTAGTGTACCATTTTTCTAAAATGACACATTTTATTCCATACAGCAAAGACGATGATACTTCACACATTACATTAATTTTCGTTAGTGACGTTGTGAGGCTACGTGGTTTGCCTTTATCTATCGTTTCTGATTGAGATGTCAAATTCATGAGTTATTTTTGGAAACCCTATGAAAGAAACTAAATACCACACTTAAGTTTTCCACTGCCTATCACCCACAGACTGATCGTCAAACCGAGGTAGTTAATAGGAGTCTAGGTGAGATGCCTTATAGGAGATCACATTTATAGTTGAGATAGAGTTTTACTTGTTGCTGAGTTTGCCTATAATAGTTCAGTTAGTCGTTCTACTGGTGCGAGTCCTTTTCAGATTTACACTAGTTATCAGCCTAGGAAACCTATTGACTTGGTCCCTCTTCCCTCTACATATAGAGCTAGTGAGTCTACTGAAACTTTTGCACAACGCATTCATGATTTGCATGCTGAGATAATTACAAGTCTGTTACAGATGTTCATCGCACGTACCAAAAGTTCAATGAAAATAACCAGGTGATGCTTCGACACCATGTCGAGAGGTTACCTCCAGACACATGGTAAAAAGGTGCATGATAATGCTAAGCGAATGGGACCATTTCATGTTAAAAAGAAGGTTAGTGTTGATGTTTATGAGTTAAATCTTTCTAGTAATATGGGTATTGGTTTTGTATTTAATTTGACCGATCTTACTCAATATCATGGACCTTTTAGTCCGTCGACCCCATCTCGTGCTTCATCTACCAACCTTGGTGAGCCTGTACTTGTTTCTCATTTACCTGTTCCACCTGCACCTCCTCTTGTTTCTACACAATCTACAACAGATGGTATCGAGGATGTATTGGATGAGAGGTTTGTGTCGACTAGGCGCACGGAGGATATCACCAATTTTTGGTTAAGTGGCGCGGCAAGCTTGACAGTAATTTCACGTGGATTGGTAGGGACGAGTTTCATCATATTGATCCTACATTGTTAGAGCGTTACGAAGATTTCATTTCGACAGAGCCGAATTTTTCCCGGCCGAAGAGAAATGATGGAGATCGATGATTTTAGTTTTCTTATTTATTTATTTTGTTTATTTCATTATTATAGACTTGTTTTAATTAGTTGAGGTATTTTTGTCTCTTGTTATTTTATTGGTCTCCAAGTCCAATTTAGGATTGTTTTTGTTTAAATACCGATGTAATCTCATTATTGAGATTATTATTGACTTTCTTTATATCGTAGAGATATCTATCTAGAGTTAATAGACGCCGAGTTAAAACTCTAAACCCTTGAATTTAAGAGCGGAGCTTAGATCCTAGTTCTATTTATCTATCAATCAATAACAAAATTCATTTTACAAATTGCCCTACATCATCAACCACATTCTTTGTTACAAAAATGAGCAGTTGAACCACATTCTTGGTGCAACTTCTACAGTAGTTTACATTCTTGGTGCATATTCTACAATAATTATGCACAACTTGATCATCAGGAATTTGTTTGTTAGTACTTGAACCACATTCTAGCCTATAGGTACAACTAATTAGAAACAATAATCAAATTACCACTAGTCTTATCTTTTGTGTAGACAATCAACAAATGGCTTTAATTATTGTCAATTATCAGCTCAATTATCTTATTGCTATATCAAGCTTCATACCCCACAAGAATTAAAGTTTGGATCATGACGAATCAGTAGTGAAGTACTTATGTTGGACAAATTAGTGTCATGATCATAACACAGCTCGTGTATACATTATCAGTATATCAAATTTAAACTCATCCCATAATACTCTGTTTTCCACTGGTCAAAAGCCCCAATGATATCGTCACTAATAAAGCAGAAATTTCCCAATTTTTCATCACCGTATAAGACAAGATAAAATACAACCAGTATCACAATTCACATATGCAAGAAACAAATAAACTCTCACTATCAGATAAAATTATCAATGATATTAATTCATAAATTTGAAAAAGAGGGAGGGTCAGGGAAGAAGAACCCAAAGTCTCAAATAGCAGAAAGATTTCGGAATTATAAAAGACAGTACAAAAACTGCATTGAACAGTCAAAACATAAGTATACATATCAAAGTGAGTTTATTATATATTCTTGATGCAAGTGTGGTGAAAATTGCTCTGGTGCAGCATCATTAACAAGTTCCAAACAAACAAGCCCCTAGAAAAACCTAATTAACCCAAAACAGAACACAATGAAAAATAAAAAGAAAACCCAAAACAAAAAGAGAAAAGGAGTGTTTGGGGACAGAAATAGTGAAATACTAGATTGATTCTTGCTGAAACTCATCTGCAATTTCTTTCTTCTTGTTCAATTCTTCCTCATATTTCCTCAATCTCTCATTCCACTTTGCCTGAAAATAATTAGAAACCCCAAAATCAGTGAAATTAGTATTAATAATGCTTAATAATCAGAAAAAATCGAGGGATTTTGAAATTATAAAATTAGATAACCTTGTAGCTAATTTCAAGGCGATGCATCATATAGAAGCCAAGAACTCCTCCCAGAATTGTCCCTGTCATTATTCTCATATACCCCCATGCTATTGGTGACACCATTTTCTCTATCCTCTCTATATCGAAGTCTGAGCGAAATGATTTGGGAATTCCAAATTTGGTGGATTGGGGCGGGTAAGGCCCGTAATCAGTAGAAAACCCAGGAATATTGGAAGTAAAGAGCCAGCCCAGTCATGCTTTGGGTTGGGTTCTGAGGTTTTGACAGATGGAATGGGTTTTAGCACGAGATGTCTTTTGGGCTGCACATGGAGTTACAAGGTGGATTGGATCACCTGCTAATTGAGTCACGCCCATTAATAAGAGTGGCGTGCAATCGAACAAAATAAACAGGAAAATTATTGGTTTAATTAGATTGTGAATTGATCAAGGTGTGTTTTATCATGTTGTCACGGAAACTAAAGCATATACTCTCTGGCAGAAACGGTAGTCCATGTATGAAAAGAAGACAACGCATAATAAAGTTTTCTTAATTAAGAAGCTTGTGAATTCTATGTTCAAGGATGGGAATTCCATTTATAAAACACTTGTGATTTTTCAGAGTTTGATAAATCAATTGATTACAATGAAGATGGTCATCGACGATGAGATGCAGGTTTTCTTGTTGTTTGAGTTATTTGTCTGATAGTTGTGAGACGTTGGTTGTATCGCTGAGTAACTTTATTCCCAATGATTAACTATGGATACAGTCAATGATAGTTTGTTCAACGAAGAATAGAGGCGAATAGATACCATAGTGACTAGTGTTGAGTTACAAGTTTTTGTCACGCGGAGTAGGGGTAGAAATAGAGAAAGAAATTCTCTTAAAGATGACAAATTAAGGGGAAGGTCGAGAGATCGAAAAGAGGTTAAAAAAAATTCACTGTCAGAAGTTGAGTCACATATATAAGGCGAGAGTACAGATTTTTGAAGAAGGAATAGTCTAAGAAAAAAGATGAGGATAAAGATTCGATTGTGTATCTATTCAACGTTGATGTAGCCAATATTTGTGATGATAAACCTAAGTGGCATATATATTAATGATTGAATTATTGATTCGAGTGATTAGTTTCATGCTACTTCGCGTTGTGAGATCTTCATATCCTACACTAGTGATGATTTTAACTATGTACGAATGGGAAACAGAAGTGCATCCGAGGTAATTGGCATTGGAGATATTTGTTTAGAGACTAACAGTGGTTGTAGTTTAATGCTGAGAGAAATCAAACATGTTCTGAATACCCGCCTTAATTTGATCTCTACTTGTAACTTGATGAGAATGATTATAAAAGTTACTTTGGTGAACGTTAGTGGAAGCTCACTAAAGGGTCTCTAGTGGTGACTAGAGGTCAGAGGATAGACACTCTTTACACAATGCGGGCGCATATGAGAGGTGTTGAAGATAGGGGAGCTAGGCAGAAAAGAAGTGGTACAAAGTCATGAGAGATGGGGGGGAAAAGTATTGCATGAGAACCATGAGAGGAAAGCTTTTCGCTTTAAATGGCTACGAAAAGTGAAGAAGAAAAGTGATAGCTTGTATAGCCAGAGTACAAGCGGTTGTGAATGAATTTGGCAAGAAAAAATCTGTCAAATTTGAGTTAGATCATCTCATTGAGAAGAACCATATATGACAATGGGATAAAGTTGTATATGAAGAAAGTTGAAAATTCAAAGAAAATTGAGTTGAACCAAAACTTAGTTGGAATTAACTCCAAGTGTGAGTTATGGTTGGTGATCCCCCCTCTCATGAGTTCGGAGGAGGAGATTGTTAGGTGTGGGTCCTCATCTATGAAAAGAACCCAAGTTGAAAAAGAATTTACTTGTTAGATTGGTTGGTGACCAATACAAGGAGATGTTATCCCTAATTTGATTAGCAGAATAAATTGTTTCTAATACATAATAGGAATGGATTAGGAAGAATACAATAAATACGGCTATGAGAAAGTCTTATTATTACATGAGAGAAGCTCGGTAGCAACAAGGTACCGAAAGAATAAATTAAGAGAATACTTTATTACTTAGGGTATTTTGAGTGGTAAAATTAATTAGATATGTTTCTCAACTTAATTAAAGGTAAATTTGTACTCTTTCGATTTATTATGTTGCTTCAAGTTTTAGAGGGTAAAACGTGAGAGGATTATTGTAAGTACATTATTAGTGATATAGTGAGGATTCAGAGTTCGACCAGTTTAAGAATTTTTCACTTTAAATATTGTGTCTTGATTATGAATAGTTATTTGTTATTTTCATTCTAATAAGTGGGTTTGTTGATTTCTTATTTAATTGTACAAAGAGAGAAAAGTAATCCTTGGGGATTGACATTATTTTGGGTGCACTTTTCCCAACAATGGTATCAAAGTGCTTATTTTTTTGTAGATTTCTTGTGCGAATTAAATGGAGTATTGGACAACAGGTTACATGATTAAACTCAATACTACCGCTAAAATAGAAATTATATGCAATTGAAATTCTACTGTTGTGATTGCAGCTGATGTTTCAAAATAGCATTTCATCATGTGCGGTAAGACTTGTAGCTCGACAGTCTATTTGGTTGGTTTCTTTATCTTTCCGGCTTCTAATTTCAAACGTCTTCTTAGATAATTATATCAAATATTTAATATCACATTATTTGCGATCAAAATTTGAGATCTTTAATATTATCGGTCCATAAAAAATATTTACATTATAAACAACATGCATAATATAAATTTAAAATGTGAATTAAGATTATTTAAACCTTAGAAGTACTTAAATTTTTTAAGTGGAGCCAACTCCTTTTGAGAAAAATAAAGAATATTATACATTTACACGAAATTCTTTACGGGTTAAATTGAAGCTTATTATTACTCTTTTTCAAAGATGTATTTAAGAATTTTTTTTATGGGATGGAGGGAGAAATAATTCATGTGCAAGCTAGAAAGGCATGGTGTGTACTTTTAGACCTGACAATATAAGTAGTTAACTGTTGGGTCAAATCATATTAACTGGAACCAAATGGGTCGGTTAACCATTTTTATTTATTCAGGTCGGTTATGGTTTGGACCCATATTTATTCAGGTCGGTTATGGTTCTGAACCAGTTAACCATTTTTCGACCCATATTTATATAACACTTTTTAATTTAAATTGTGCACTTTATTTCCTAATTTATTTCTCCGTTGAGTGTTATACTATTATACTGTTATACAATAATACACCCCACTACCCCACCCCCATTCCACCACACCCCACCCCCACCCCTACCCCACCCCACCCCACCCCCACCCCAACCTCAACCTCAACCTCACCCCCAACCACACCCCCACCCCCAACCCCACCCCCAACCTCACCCCCACCCCAACCTCAACTTACCCCCAACCACACCCACACCCTCACCCCCACCCACACCCCAACCTCACCCATCACTCCACCCACCCCACCCCACCCACCCTACCCTACCCGCACCCCACACAACGCCACCCTACCCCACCCACCCACCCACCCACCCTACCCCTATCTTACCCCACCCACTCAACTCACCCCACCCACCCTACCACACCCTAACCTACCCTACTCTACCAAACCCTACCCATGTACCCCCACCCCAACATCACCCACTACCCCACCACCCCACCTACCCTACCCCTACCCCACCCACCCATCCACCCCACTCATCCCCACATCCTACCCTACCCTACCCCACCTTACCCCCACCCACCCACCACCCCACTTACCCTACCCTACCCTACTCCACCCCACCCCACCCACCCACTCTATCCTATTCTACCCACCCACCTTACCCTATCCCACCTCCACCCCACCTACCCTACCCACCCTACCCCACCCCCTACCCACCTACGCCCACCCCAACCCCACCCACGCACCCACCCTATCCACCCACCCACCCACCCCTACCCTACCCTACCCACCCTCTCCACCCACTCTACCCCACCCTATCCACCCACTCTACCCACCCTACCCACCCACCCACCTTACCCATGCACCCACCCACCCACCCTATCCACCCACTCAACCCACCCAACCCACCCTACCCACCCACCCTACTCACCCTACCCACCCTACCCACCCACACCCCTGCCCCACCCACCCTACCCACCCACTTTACCCACCTTACCCACCCACCCACCCCATCCACCCCACCCTACCCACCCACCCACCCTACGTTATCCACCCACCTACCTTACCCACCTTACCCCCTCCCCCACCCCCACCCCACCCCACCCCCCCCACCCCACCCCACCCCACCCCCTACCCCACCCCCACTAAAAAAAATAATATTATGTGATTATGTAAAAGAATAATATTATGTAAAAAATAATAATATTACCCCACCCCACCCTACCCCACTCCACCCCCTACCTCACCCACCCCACCCACAAAAAAAAATAATATTTTGTTACTGTTTTCACTCCTCTTTATTTATGATAGATTATATAATAAAATTATCTCAAGCACAAATTATAATTAAATACTATAATATTTTAGTTATTTATTTATGATACAATCACAATATAAAAAATATATAATATTATAACAACTAATACAAATAAATATTTACATGAAACATCTTAAAATGGTTAATATGATTAATATGGTTTTTAATCATAACCATATGGTTCCAACCCACATTATCCATATTAAAAATGGTTAATATGATTTTAGTTGTTAAATGGTTGGTTAACCATATTTTAAAAATCAAAACCAACTCATAACCATATTTTGTCAGGTCTATGTACTTTTCATAGGTGGCTTCTATTAGTTTGGGTTAGGTTCATCAATACATTTTTGTTTGTTACAATTATTTGCATCGGATTCCTTAAACATTTTATTCATTGAATTAATATTTTATTAGTTAACTCAGTTATTTATTCATTTCATTAGAGAATTTATCTGTCTAAATAGAATTAAACCGGTGCATATTTAGTAATTAGTTATTGAGTATACTCTTCGCTCTTCGTGAGAACAATACTCTATTTGCCACTATATTGCATAAGTGATCACATATATACTTTAGTGTTATTGCTAGTAGTGTTTTTGGCAAACAAATTTTGTCATTTAAGGGATTTTCACGTTAAATATTGTGTCTTACTTGTGGATAGTTATTTGTTATTTTCATTCTCATAATTGAGTCTATAAAACCCCAATTTTTATGAATAAAGATTAATTTTTCTCGAAACATATTTTTGAATATTATGGTGTAGATTTGATATAATATTATAGTTATGGGTAATATATATTTATAAATTTTGCAAAGTAAATAAGTTGTTATAAAATATTCGATTGGTCAGGGAATATTCGTTTTAACAGGAAATATTTGTACGACGGCACAATCATTGGTGGACCCCATAACGGAATTATTGTCAGAGTTAGAAAAAGACAGAAATATCTTTTTATAAAAATAACGGCGAAAGTTTTATCGTTAACTGTTGAAATACCTGGTGATAAAGTACAGTAATACGCGTGGTTGCATAGTAGCACATTGTATTGATTATTGATGCTTACATGATAAGTGTAACGACCCCAAAATAGGTCCATTCCATCCAACCTATTCTGAGTCGCCAAATACATGGTACAGAAAATAACTACAACTTTATTACAACAATTGTCGTGCAAAATACAACAACATATATGCTGTGAGTTTGGATACAAATATATACCAAATGTGACTCATGTCCCAACCGTGGACAGCACCTCACAATGACACCTTACATAAAGGTATAGTCAAAAACTGTTTTAGAAATTAGAATCTTTGGGAAGTGCTCAAGGAAACCTTTGTACATGGGAGGCCATGCTTCTAGGTTGTGATAGATATCATATGGCCACAGAATTATCCTTGGTTTACCCAATATACCCCAAAAAAATGAGAAGATTATTATCATATTCTTCCCAATGGTGAGTCTTCTCTTGACTTATCATTATCTCCACTGTCTCTAATTGAGAATTATACTTCAAACAAACACCAAGATTATATAGGTAGTGCTCGTATATATACTCAGCAAGTGGATGAGCACATCCCTGTCTTATGATGACACGAGGTTGTATGTCATTAGACATCTTGTATGATAGTGGCAAAACACCCTTTCAACGTTGGGTTCGCTTCACCCTAAATGATTCACCAAATATAACTACTAAATCATGACCACCGTTCTAATCCCCTGTTACCCCCGCTCGACCCAGCTACACTCTTATTAATTACCTGAAAGGAATTGTGAAACAGAAGGGTGAGCACAACTAGCCCAGTAAAGAAAATCATGACTAAAGATAAATATGTTATCAATAGCCTTCAACAGAATTAAATCAGAGATTTAAAACATATGGTAGATGATAAAACTTTTCAACCATAGTTGCAGCGGAACGAGCAATCCATTAGAAGAGTCAAATAGACTATAAAGTCTATTATCTTCTCCATTTTAAAAGTCCACCAACAATGTTTTATCTCTGTAACATCAATCAACAATTCTTGTCCACAATCACATGTATAACTCATAATCGTAATTGTAATTATAAATTCCTCTTCACATCCAGGACGAACATCAAAGATCATATTTATACCAAATCACAATTCATGTTTATAATCATACTAACAATTTTATCTTTGCACTACGGCCAAAGATATTCATCAACAGACCATCTTTACACTACAGGCCAAAGATATTCAACAACAGGTCATCTTTGCACTACGGGCCAAAGATATTCATCAACAGGTCATCTTTGCACTACGGCCAAAGATATTCATCAACAATTCATCTTTGCACTACAGGCCAAAGATATTCCTCAACAGTTCATATTTGCACTACAGGCCAAATATATTCATCAACAGTTCATATTTGCACTACAGGCCAAATATATTAATATCTCAAAGAAATATATAATCATTTTAGAATTTATATAAACAATAATTATAACCATATTAATCAAGTCATCTTTACACTTAAGCTAAAGATATTCAATTATAAATTCAATGGTCATGATCATACCAGTTAACAATTCATCATTGCACTACAGGCCAAAGATATTTCTCAGTCACGATTATACCAATAATTTACCCATCTTTACACTCAAGTGAAAGAGAAATTCAACATCAGGGTTATAAAAATGTTATATATGATAATAAAAATAATATGATCAAAATATAGATTTAATTTCAAGAGTAATATTCATAAATTAACTATAATTTGGTCAGAAAAAGAAACTAATTTTGTCGTGAATAGTAACTCGTGAATAGTAACTCATGAATAGTAACCCCGACACAAAAAGATAGAAATTCCACAATAAAATTTATACCAATATTTCGGTATAATAATATTGAAAGAATAACATTTCTTAAATTTATAAACAATTTATTATAATTGTTTACACTTTACTAAATAATGCATTTAATCATCCTAAAATGTCAAACTCATAAGATTTCATTACCAATAACCAATTCTAGAATTTTTCACCAAAATGATAAATTCCGAAACTTCAACAATTTCTGAACCAGTTATCTCTAAAAATTCATAGCAAATCATACGTTCATTTTTAACGGTTCAAAATTTGTGGACATATACTCAACTTATATATGTATAACATATCCAAATATTACCACGATCTAACGGTCGGATTAAAAATTATAACCCTCGCAAAATATCTCAAAAACCCTAATTTGATTTTCAATACCTCCGTTCCGACAAAAATACAGATAAAACACCTCAACATTAACTCCTTCATTTTTAACCACAAAAATATATCCCTCATTTATATCCACATAAAATAAATATTTCCTTATCATATGAATCAATAATTAATTATTCACAAATAATATTACAGAATCACATTTATGACAACCAGGCCGTTCCCAGGAAAGAGGGGGCTTTCCAATAAGGATTTCTCCTTACTGGCGCGCAATTAGGTGACCAAACCTCTCCTTAGACAGAACTTTCTAGACATTGTCAATAATGTTATCTAATAATATTATTCAAATAATATGAATTATTGATCTGATAATGGGAAATACTGTGCAGTAACAATTATTGAAATAACAATAATATAAAATTTTAACGTAGCAATTATTGAATCAATAAAATAAAATATTGAACAATAATTACTGTAACAATTATTGAGTAGTGCCTTCTTACGTAAGAATCAATAATTTCAAAAATACTGTGCAATACCGTGTGCTACTGTGCAACAATGCGTATTACTGTGTTTTAACCACCGGGTATTCCAACAGTATTAATGGTAATAACTACGCCATTATTTATAAACAACTTATACTTGTCGTTTTCTTCATCCAATCGCTTTTCGTTATTGGGCCCACAAAAGACTGCGCCGTCGTACGAATATTCCCCGACATGAAGAATATTCCACGACCAAACGAATATTCCCTGACAACAATGAATATTTTATAACCACCTGCTTATTTGAAATATTTGCGCATTTTACCCATAACGAACCTCATTAATCAATTTAACCCTTACTATTTCAAAATAATAAATAGAGGAAATTAAATTTCATTTATTAATAATTTGGGGTCTTACAGTAGAACACTTCAGTGATTTTTCAAAGTTTGATAAATCAGTTGAGTACGATGAAAATGGTCATCGACGATGAGATGCAGGATTTCTTGTTGTTTAGCTATTTTCCTGATAGTTGGGAGACGTTGGTTGTATCGTTGGTTGTACTTTCTCGATTTATAATGTAACTTCAAGTTTTAGGGCGTAAAACTTGAGAGAATTATTGTAAACCCATTATTAGTGATATAGTGGAGATTCAAAGTTCGACATGTGGCTTTTTCCTTTAGAATTTTCTACGTTAAATATCGTGTCATAATTATTTGTTATTTTCATTCTAATAATTAATGGAGTTTGTTGATTTTCTATTTAATTGCACAAAGAGGGAAAAGTAATCGATTGAGATTATTTTAGGTGCACTTTTCCCAACAATGATATCAGAGTTTGATTATTTTTTTGTGGTTTTCTTGTGAGAATTAAATGGAGTATCGGACAACAGGTTACATGATTAAACTCAATACTATCGCTGAAATATAAATTATATGCAATTGAAATTCTACTGCTGCTGCGATTGCAGCTGATGTTTCGAAATAGAAGTTCATCAGATGTGTATAACAGTTGTATCGAACATTCATATTCATCTTGTATCTAGGGACGAAATTAATCTATTATCTCTAACTTTTTCCTTTTCCCGCTCTTGTGTTGTAAGACTTGTAGCTCGACAATCTATTTGGTTGGTTTGTTTATCTTTTCGGCTTTCAATTTCAAGTTATATCAAATATTTAATATCACATTATTTGAGACCAAAATTTGAGATCTCTAATATTATCATTTCATAAAAAAATATTTACATTATAAACACATAATATAAATTTAAACTGTGAATTAAGGTTATTTAAACCTTAGAAGTACTTAAATTTTTTAAGTGGAGCCAACTCCTTTTGAGAAAAATAAAGAATCATTATACATTTACACAAAATTCATTATGGGTTAAATTGAAGCTTATTATTACTCCTTCAAAGATTTATTTAATATATTTTTATGGGATGGAAGGAGTAATAGTTCGTGTGCAAGCTAGAAAGGCCTGGTGTGTACTTTTCATAGGTGGCTCTATTAGTTTGGGTTGGGTTTATCAATACATCTTTTTTTGTTACAATTACTTTCTTTGGATGAAACCATGCCAAGAATTGATCCAAATGCAGACTATCATTTAAAGGGAGTTAAAGAATTTTACATTACCCTTTATAAAACACTAGTTTGTTTGTATAATTAGAAAAATATCTAAATAAATTTTGTGGGAATAAATGAGAAAATATTGAAGAGAAAATAGAGATTGCTAAAGTAGTGGAGAGGGAAAAATAGAAGTTTTTGAGTTTAAAAAAAAGGGTATATTTGGAAGTTAAAATGGTTTTACAAAATTGTTTACACCAAGAGAAACTGTCATTTTTCTCACCTTTATAATTAGATGTAAAGCTAATCTCCAACACTTGTATTAAAATAATCACAATCTCTCTCATTAACTGCTTTTTTATTATCAGTATAATAAAAACAAAAAATTAAAACTAATACCTAAAGCCATACATAATATGGAAAATTAAAAAGGTATGAATGAGATCACAACATAATTACATAACACTGATAGATCAAAGATATATAAGAGATGAAGTATGAATCAGGCACCACCAACTGCTTTTTTACAGACTTATGATATATTACTATGATTTAGCTCAAAAGCATCATACTAAACAAGCACATACATATATACATAGAAAAGAAGTGATATTATATATGCAGCTCAAAAATGGCTAATTAACTGTTGGCACAACAAGAAGTGGGCTTGCCCTTTGCAACGTAATGCCGAAAGAGTCAGTCATGTCCAATTCCTGGGGTGCTATGTTATTAGGGAGCTTCCATTCAAACCTAGTTACAAGTGATGCTATCATCAAGCTTATTACCCTCTCGGCAAGGCGAATGCCAGGGCACATTCGTCTTCCAGAGCCAAATGGTAGAAAAGAGAAATGTCGACCTTTAAAGTCCATTTCGGATCCCAAGAACCTCTGCGGTATAAAACAATTAGGGTTTTCCCAATAATCAGGATCTCGAGCAATGCCCCATGCATTCACAAGTACTTGAGTATCTTTGGGGATCAAGTAACCACTTAGGCTTACATCAGTTTCAGTTTTATGGGGCAAAAGAAGAGGCACCACTAGGTGCAACCTCATTGTTTCTTTTAATACTGATTGGAAATAGGGTAATTTGAGGATTTCAGCTTCTTCTATTTTTCCTTTTGCTCCAATTTTTTCAGTGATTTCTTGGCGTACTTTTGCCATTATGTTTGGATTGAGTAGAAGCTCAGTCATTGCCCATTCGGTAGTAGTTGAATTCGTCTCGGTTCCAGCAATGAACAAATCCTGAAAAATAGTTTAATTTTAGAAAATGGAAATATACACGACGTAAAAAAAAATAAAAATAACTAATTTCTCACTCATATTTTCACTCATATTATCCATATAACTGGTACAAAAAAAGTAAAATTACAAGATACTATATTTTTTAGTCCTCTTACATGGTTTATGTTGTAAAATAAAAAGTCCCTCAACTTTAAAGAGTGACATCATGATCATAACGCGAGACAAAAAGTTAATGAGTTTTATTTGATCAAGTATAATATAAAACTCTTTATTATTTACAAAAATAACTAATTTCTATAGGCAGTTCAAATGAACTGCTCAATTAAAAATTCCTCAAAGCCAAATCTGAGAGAGAGAAAGTGAGAAAGAGTACCATTAATAGAATCTTGATGTGTTTAAGCTTGAATTCAACCTCACTTTCTTGCCCAAAGTCAAGAAGAGAATCCAATAGATCCCCATACCTAGGCAAATTAGCTGCCCTATGCCCTAAACGCTTAGTAATAAAATTTTCAATAAGTTCATCAAGCCAATCATAAGCCCCCTTAGCATCTCTCCTTATCCCTTGAGGATCAAACACTTTGAGCCAAGGAAAATAATCAGCAATATTAAACTTCCCATCAACCTCCATAATAGTCTTTACTGCATTTTGAAACCCTTTTACATCTTGTGACCTAAAATCAGCCACACTAACCGAAAAACAAGTGTTTGACATTTGATTTAAAGCTGTTGTAAAAGCTAATTTCCCAATATCAACGTATTCTCCCCTTTGACTTATCTCCTTAACATACTCAACCATTTGTTCCACCACTTTGTACCTAAGCCCTCGTAACATGTCCAACTTTTGTGGTTGTGTCAAATAAATGCTCAATGCTCGTCGAATAACGCGCCACAGATCTCCGGCCGGTATCCACGGCAGCGCTAGGTCATAATTAGTCAGTGCGGTGACGGCATTGGGAACCACTCTGCCGGAAAACGCCTCATCCTTTTTTTGTAAAATTTCTCTAGCTATTTCTGGTGAAGAGGCAACAATAGTTGTGACATTGCCCAGGCGAATTGTCATGAGGGATCCGTGTTTTTTGGCGAATTTTGTAAATGATTCGTGTGGTTTTGGACCTATTTGAAAGAGGTTTCCGAACAATGGAAGGCCAATTGGTCCTGGTGGAAGTTTTCTTCTATGATATATGGCTAGGCCGTGATGTATAAAAAATAAGAGAAACAAGGAGGATATAATTAAAGTTTGGAATTCCATTTTGTGTACTTATTAATTTGATGACCAGCTCATGAGTTTTTATGTTGTGTAATCTCTACTCATATTTATACTAGTTATTATTATTTTTTCATAATTCTTTTAAAAAAAATTAATATTTTAAATTTGAATGATTGTTGACTTCTAATTTAGACAAAATCCTATGAGTAATGAGTACTCTTGCTAGCTAGTGGGAAGGGATTATGAGTAGTCAATTATATAGTTAATTTTTATTTTTATTTTTTTTAATTGTGTGATGCTACACTCAATAAGAACCGGGAATAGTTGAAATAGATCCAATAATATATAGACAAAATCCTATAAGAGTGACTCTAGCTAGTGGGAAGGGACTATGAGTAGTCAATTATATAGTTAATTTTTTCTTTCTTTCTTTTATTGTCTGACGCTACGCTTAATAAGAACCTGGAATAGTTGAAATAGGTTCATGTTTTGCTTCAAGAAAAGCATAACAAACTTAATTAAATAAAATATATTTGGTCCAATGATTAGCCTTCACAATTAATTTCTACCACCTTTGTTCCTAAAGATTTTCGTTTAATATTTTTATACATAGATTAAAAAAATATCATTTATCAAGTAAAATTTATTTAAAATTTCATTGTGACGCCCCCAAAATAGGTATACATCACTCATTCTGAGTCGTCAAATACATGGTACAGAATTCAAATACAAACTTAATTATACAACTGTCGTGTAAAATACGACAAAACATAGCTGAGAGTTTTAACAGGAATATTGTCTTCTAGACAGTATCCAAACTCAAATTCAATCCTCATTACATTTATTATCACACTAAATAGTGAAGAATATTAAAACAACCATTTCGGACCGTCACTCCATTCTCCGACTAGTCTCGGCTATGTTCTCATTTTCTGAAGAGAACAATGAAAGCAAAAGGGTGAGCTTAACTAGCCCAGTAAGAAATACTATGACTAAGATAATGCAGAATAAATTATCGTTAACCTTCAATTGTGTTAAACTGATAAAATATAATAAATATCAAGTTTAACTGCAGCAGAACAATCAATCCATTAAAAGAGTTAAGTAGAGCATGATATCTACTATCTTCAATGATTTAAAAAGTTTATCATCAATTTTAACGCTGAGACTTAGCTTAATAAACAATCCACATCATCGAATCATCCCTGCACTACTGACCAATGATATTCATTAGTATCACGTCCACGAATTATCCATGCACTACGGGTCAAGGATATTCGTGTAATCATCAATGGTCATGATCATGCAAATAACTGTCTATCAATGCACTACGAGCCAATGAGGACATTTATCACATCATTTGTAACATTACATGTCATGATTATACTGAATGATCCCTAGTCATAATCATACCAATCAACAGTCCATCTATGCACTATGGGCCAAAGATGATTTTCATAACAATATAAGCATGAGGATGATGACAATGATATAAGAATACAATTAAATGAAAGCAAAGGATAAATTTTTAAAGATTCATAATTTAATTTATCCAGAATTCAATAATGTCCAAATTGTCAACATGATACTATTTTGTGGAGTAAAATTCAAGAATAATATTGTATCAAAAATGATTCAGACAAAAAAAATTAATTTTTTTCATGAATAGTAGCCCGGGTGAATAGTACCCGAGTGAATAGTACCCCGTGAATAGTACTTCGAAAATAGTACCCCGTAAATAGTACTCTGGCATGAAAAAGTTAAAATTTATCAAGGATGCTCATAATAATATTTTCATGAAATGATACTGGATGAAACGCAAATTTTAAGGATATTCTACTAATTTCATGGAGTATAGAAGCCAAAATTCTAACAAAATGAGTGTAGAATTCGAAATCTGAAACGAAATAGTATTACTTACATACTACAGAGTATGGAAGAAAATATTATTTCTTACGAATATTGAACAAAAATAATATCCCTTGCCTTAAAAAGGAGAGTATTCCAACTGGTATAACGGGGATATTCTTGAAGAAAACTTGAACTGTTTTCTACACTCACAACTTTCTTAAACTCTAAAGAAATACGCTCAATATTATAGAAGAAGAATTTTCTGATTCTGGTGTGATTTTCAATTCCAAACTAAACATCCTATTTATAGGAGAATGGAAGGATTCTATTTAAAATATTTCACGGACCAACATTTGAAGGATTTCACGGTCTGAATTCTTCGAATTCACGGACGCCCAACTTTTGATTAAAACAAACCTTTATAACATATATATATATATATATATATATATATATATACACGGTAAGGAACAAGAGCATTCTCTTTAAATAACATTCCTCCTTAAATAGCATTCTTTTATTAAAACGACATCGTTTTGGAGGGACGCGGTGATATTTTTGTAAATACAATGTCATCGCGTATTTATAAAAATGACACCGCGTCCCTCCAAAACGACGTAATTTTAATAAAAGAATACTATTTAAGGAGGAATGTTATTTAAGGAGAATGCTCTTGATCCTGACCGTGTATATATATATATATATATATATATAGGAATTCCATCCACAGCAACCAGTTGTTGTGAGCAACCCATTTTTGGCCAGCCGCTACAACCTGTACAGACCCTTAACAAATTTATTTTTTATATAAGTCGGTATAGGTTGTAGCGACGGGCCAAAAACAGGTTGCTCCCAACAACCGATTGCTGTGAATGAAATTCCATATATATATATATATATATATATATATATATATATATATATATATATATATATATATATATATATATATATATATATCAACATCACCCACCACTATTTTTTTTCCACCAATCACTTTCACACACACAGACATCACATAATATATATTCCCTCTTAAACACGTTTCCTCTCCCCCACCCTATTTTCATTTTCATCCCTCATATGGGCCCCACTCCTCATGTCACTTTCACACACATATATTATATATATATATATATATATATATATATATTGAATAACTTTATACCGATTATTTAAAAAAAGGATAAATGGGGGGTCCAAATAATAAATAAAATTTACAACAAATACTTCATAAAAAATTCTTTAATATTTTTAATAACATTTATTCATCATTATTATAAGTCGCAATATTAACAACCAGATCGTTCCCAGGAAAGAGGGGGTTTTTCTATAAGGATTTGTCCCTATTGGTGCGCAATTAGGTGACCAAACTCCTTTCCTCGACAGAACTTTCTAGACATTGTTAATTATGCAGATAATATAATATGAATAACTTGTCATCTCAATTATTGATTTAATAATATAAAATATTGGCAATAATTGAATCAAATAACGTGAGATACTATGCACCAATTACTATAGCAATAATTGAGTATAACTGAGTGACTTCTCACGTAAGCATCAATAATCAATAACGTGTGCTACTATGCAACCATGTGTATTACTTTCATCACCGGGTAATTCAACAATTAACGGTAAAACTTTCGCCGTTATTTTTATAAAAAGATATTTCTGTCATTTTCTAACTCCGACAATAATTTCGTTGTGGGGTCCACCAATGATTGTGCCGTCGTACGAATATTTCCTGTTAAAACGAATATTCCCCGATCAATCAAATATTTTATAACAACTTGCATACTTTATAAAATTTATAAATATTACCCACAACTATAACATTATATCAAATCCACGCCATAATATTTAAAAATATATTTCGAGAAAAATTAATCTTTATTTATGAAAATTGGGGTCTTACAACCTCTTCTCCTTATGAAATTTAGTCCTCAAAATTAGGGTGCATACCTGGTATGTCGAAGAGATGAGAATACTTTGATTTTATTTTAAATTCTAACTATCAGGTTATTTACTCAACATCGTGATAACAGAAAAGTCATACTAATAATTAATAAGTGGTACCAAAATTGCAAATAAAAAATAATAATCATTCTATTAGGAGCTTCATTATGTCAAACCACTCATGCATGCATTAATTTTCGCTTGACTTGTACGCTTGGTTCAATTTGCTGACAATATATGTGGGGGCCAAACTTCGTGCGGCAATTTCCATGGCTTTCAATGTTGATGGAAATTGCTCGGTACAGCAACGCTGGTTCACCTTTTCGCTTCTTCCATTCCATTGAAAAAAAGATAGTGTCTTTTTCATTCATAAATATCGTCTTGTAAATATAGTCTTGTAATGGAGCAAAGACATAAATATCTACTTTTTTATAATAAGGCAGCCAAGATATTTATGAATGAAAAAGTAGATATTTTCATTCATAAATTTCGTCTTGTAATAAAGCTAATAAAGCAGTCAAGATATTATTGAAGAAGAAAAGAGACGGTGGGTCGGTCAATTTCATTAGATAAGAGATGTAAGACATGTCTTAACTGCAAGTATATTCGTTATGCGATTTCTGACTCGATCCCATTTCTTATTTGTCAATTTTTTTATATATCAACAACTTTTATTATAAATTTAGATCAAATCCCTTTTTTATTTCTCTTATCCCATATATCCACGTATATACGTGGATATTAAATAAGAATGTAGCAACATTCATTTTATAATGCAATTGAAATGGAGGGAGTGTACAATATAGTCAAGCAAAATTCTGAAAAGTAACGGTCATACAATCAGAAGAAATCTAGCTATATAGGACCACCAGCCCATATATTAGCAACAAATTAAATAAAAAGTAATAAATCATGTACAACTGTTTGATCTTGATTTTATATTTTAGATTCAAATTACAATGATAACATTGTCTTCTTTATCATGAACGAACGTACGATCGATAAATCTATGTAAGCCATTTTATATACGATGTCCTTTTCTTTATTGGATGCTGCTTAATCATTCTAGTTTTTAGATTTTTATGTGCTTTCGTTTTCTCTTTTATATATATGTTCGCTTGTAATAATTTGTCATCTAAGTTATGCATGTAAAAAAGCTAGAAGATCAATAATTATAAAAAGTTTATGATGAACGTGAAAATTCTATCATTATAAGAAAAAGAGACTATAGGATGCATAGTATGCAAAACTTGAATGTTAATGACGTCGTATTGGTCAAATTTAATTTTTTTTAATTTTCTAGGCTCCGCGGTATTAAATTGCAGATTCCAAATAATAGACTGAAAATTAAACTACGGACGAAAGTAAAATTACTCGTTAGATATTCAGATGGACGATCAGCATTTGTTATAAGATTAGACTCTATTTTACACGTTAACTATGTATCGGTTCCATGTATATATATATATATATATATATATATATATATATATATATATATATATATATATATATATCCCCACTTGAGGCAAAATATCATCAAGTAGTCAAATAATAATAAATATTAGTGTGAAATTAGTGCAATATGAAAATCAAAAAAGCATGCACATGCATATTATGTCCGAACACAATAAATCTGTCTTGCTATCAGAAAAATAATGCTTCAATTTTGATAAACTTTTGATTTCAGGAGATCTAATATATATCTCCTGTGAGGACTTAATTCAATTTTTTTTGGGTGGGTGGGGGGGGGGGGGGGGACCATCCAAAAAAGTCCAATCAAAACTTCTTTGATCTGGCACTCGATCAGATCCAAAAGAACTCATCCCGTAGTACAAGTTGATATGGCATAAATTGCATGTACTCATGTTCTCCTTTATTATGTGGATGACAACTTTACAAAACCTTCAAACCCTTGATCGCATTGCAAAATATTTTCATATTGTGGATCCTAGATGTTATTTTTGCACTCTTTACAATGAAAATCATGCTCATCTTTTCTTTGAATGTGAGTATTCCCGCTCTATCCTTTTGTCTTTTCTCATTTATGAAAGTTGGGCTAATGTGCCTAGACTTGACAAATGGGTCGGGCTGGCCCAAACGGGCCGGACCATTGGCAGGTCGGGCCAAAACGGCTCAGGTTTTGATGAGCTAAAAAAGTGAAGTTCAAAACCCATTTTTTGAAGGGCGAGCTATCCCGGCCAGCGGGCCTGAGCCGATTTTGCCAAGTCTAAATGTGCCTACCAACTGTCATGCTTTGCTTATTTGGACTATGAGTAATTCAACAAAAGGAGTTCACAAGCTTATTTTGAAATTACTTATTATAACGACAGTTCACTTCATTTGTGCAATTCTAGACTTCACTTCAATTCAAGGCTACCATTCGAGATTCTCTCTTCTATTATTCTTAATAGAGTCAAATGTAGATTAGTTTCTTTTGTTAAATTTCATAAAGTTAAGCTTGTTGATAATTCTCTTCTTGTTTAGGATGTATAATCCGCTCTTGATTTCTAATTGACATCTCATATGAGCTGCATACGAGGCTCCCTCTATTTTGATATGGGGTATGCCTCTTTACTATTGTAAATATTTTCTTTTTAATACAATCATAAATTTAGAAGAAGAAAAAAACAATGAATAAAAAAATATATTTTACACGTTAACTATTTATCGGTTCCATGTATATATATATCTCTCTCCACTTGAGGCAAAATATCATCAAGTAGTCAAATAATAATAAATATTAGTGTGAAATTAGTGCAATATGAAAATCAAAAAAGCATGTACATGCATATTATGTCCAAACACAATAAATCTGTCTTGCTATCAGAAAAATAATGCTTTAATTTTGGTAAACTTTTGATTTCAGGAGATCTAATATATATTTCGTGTGAGGACTTAATTTAATGGGGGACCATCCAAAAAAATCTAATCAAAGCTTCTCGATCTGGCACTCGATCAAATCCAAAAGACCTAGTTCCGTGGTACAAGTTGATATGGCATAAATTACAGGTACTCATGTTCTCCTTTATTATGTGGATGGCAACTTTACAATACTTTCAAACCCTTAATCGCATTGCACAATATTTTCATATTGTGGATCCTATATGTTGTTTTTGAACTCTTTACAATGAAAATCATGCTCTTCTTTTCTTTGAATGTGAGTATTCCCGCTCCATCCTTTTGTCTTTTCTCAATTATGGAAGTTGGGCTAATGTGCCTAGACTTGACAAATGGGTCGGGCTTGCCCAAATGGGTCGGGCCATTGGCAGGTCGGGCCAAAACGGCTCAAGTTTTGATGGGCTGAAAAAGTGAAGTCCAAAACCTATTTTTTGATGGGCAAGTTATCCCGGCCCGCGTGCCTGAGCCAATTTTGCCAGGTCTAAATATGCCTAGCAACTGGCATGATTTGCTTATTTGGGCTATGAGTAATTGAGCAAAAGGAGTTCACAAGCTTATTTTGAAATTACTTATTATATCGACAGTTCACTTCATTTGGGTTGAACGCAATTCTAGACTTCACTTCAATTCAAAGCTATCATCCGAGATCCTCTCTTCTATTAAGAAAAATGTAGATTAATTTCTTTTGTTAAATTTCATAAAGCTAAGCTCGTTGAAAATCCTCTCTTTTATTGATAATTCTCTTCTTGTTTAGGATGTATAATCTGCTCTTGATTTTTAATTGACATCTCATATGAGCTACATATGAGGCTCCCACTATTTTGATATGGGGTATGCCCCTTTACTATTGTAAATATTTTTTTTTTAATACAATCTTAAATTTAGAAGAAGGAAAAAACAATGAATAAAAAAATCCAACAAGCACCTATAATTGCCAGATAATACTTCCCGTTTTGTCTCATTTACAGTACTTTCAAATTTTAAAACTACATTTTTGCTTCATATCTAGTTGTTTTAGTTTAATATTAATGACATGATAGGTGCCATAACAACATCAGTAACATAGTTTCCATAGGAATATCATAACACAGGCTACCATGAGATTAATCAAACTGATCATATAGCTGGAATTGATACATAGTACAAACATCCAAATTTACAAAAAAATAAAAAAAAAAAAAAAAAAATTGGTACAAAAGCATCTCTATACTCTATAAATCGATCAATGTCTCTTTTCATATATTCAAGTTTACAAACAATGAATTCTAAATCTAATCAACAAATAACACAGGAGTATAAAAATTTGACTCCATGGACCCAAAATGTGTACACATTACCAGAGTAATTCAACGCCTTCAAAAAATCGGAGAAGAATGTGCTGCCGATACATGTACAGTCCATCTCTCTGCATATATATCAGTTTAACAACACACAAATGCAGAAGATGTAATGATATTTTGTGCATATCTTCTGCAGATCTATTCTGGGTATGCAACAATCTGAAGCATGTCGGGTCCAGAATCAGCAAATGGTAGATAAAAATAAATCCACAGGCTCTAGCTGCATACCTCGTCGATTTCTAGCTTCTTCTTTAACCTTGAATATTTCTGCTTTGGAACGGGCTCCACTAGCAGTAATCGAGACATTACGTAAGCTAAAAGTTCTTCTCGGTGAGAGAACGTGAAATCCAAGTGAGCATACTTGAATTCGTTGAATGACGCCTCCACACCTGCATCTCTCATTACCTTATAGTGCTTTTTCACCATTGTTGGACGGATCACCTGGTCATTTCGTCCAGCAACAAGGTCAACAGGAATATCAATAAACCCGTAGTATTCTCCTAGGTCCAACGGTTCAGGGGAACCGTATATTGCCAAATTGGCGGTTGCGCTCCCATAATCAAACATTCTGAACTTTTTTGAGTGCAGAATCTGTGCCAGATGAAGAGCCACGTGAAATGAAACGCCTGGCATATCATTCATGTTATAGTGTGGTAAGCCGAGTACTCCAACCCAATTTGAGCTGTCCCCACCGGCAACATAACTCATTAGGGTTTGAACCAGTCCGCCAACTGCAGGGTAGTTATGAAGGTCACGTGCCAACTTGTTGAGCAGCATACGGAAAAATCTGGTTGGTATATAAAAACCAGGCACAACGGGTTCAAGAATAGGAGCCAACCAACGGAATACATACTCCAATATTTTAAACAAAAATGCGGAATCATCATGGAAGCCTGCAGGTGATAGTAGGATCAATCTAGAGAGCCTATGGGGCTTTTCCTCAATCCTGCGTGTTATAACGTACATCAAAATACCAGCTCCTCCTAAGCTGTGGCAAATTGCAGAAATTTTATAAGGCTGATGATTGCCATTAGTTTCTTCTTCCTCCAGGTTAGGTTGGTTAGACTTCAACTCGGACATTTTTACTTCGTGAATCTTCTCTATCATTGCTGGTATATCCTCAGTTCCATGCTCGTTAATGGAGTAACGCCAGTACCTGCATTTGGATAATTCCAATCCATACTGAACTCGTATAAAATGAATGATTGATTTATCATTATGATAACTGAATGAAGAAAGTTTTTCCGTTATAAACACCAAAAACTGGCAGAAGAGAACTTACTGCCGTGAAGAAATATTCTTGTCAACATGTTCTCTGGAAACCAAACCACGAAAATTCCCAAGGAAAACATCATATCCTAAAAAGGAGTTAAAGAACAAAAAGTAGATAGTTCATAACTCATTGTTGTGCATCTTGAAAAATAATTACTCTCAAAAGATATATCACAAACCTTGATCAAAGGCTGCAAATGCTGGAGAGCCAACAACTCCATTGGAAACCCAACTGGAAAAAGATAAAATTAACTTTTAACAGAGATGATATACAAAATAGATACCCAAGCAGAAAGTAAATAGGATCCCTCAACGATCATGTGCTTGTTTTTCCTTTTTTTCTATTTTTGTGTACGTGAATAGCCATGTTTTCTGGAAAAAAAAATATAAAGGGGGAAATGGAATTCAATACTTGTAACAGCCTACTAGGACCTTTAACTACACCACATAGAAGACCAAGAAATGAGAAAAAAATACACTGTCTAGAAGTACATAGGTTCCTTTGAAGATTTCCTCTCAAATACTAACTCCCATAATATTGTTCTTTTCCTGTTATGAGGCTACTTTTGAAGCAGTTAATTCTATCAATGCCTTGGAATTACTTGAGAATAATCTATTCAAGAGAGAGAGAGAAACTAAGCGAAGTAATCAAATGTCAGATGAAGATTATAATAGGAAAATTACATCACAGTATTCTAAGATATAATATAAGCAATTATATAAAAGCAGAAGTAACAATTTACACACAATATTACTCATTGGATAAAGCTGTTATTTTCATACATTGTGTGCCTAGTTTCAATAGGGCGTGCCAAGGGCATTTATGCTAGGATCTGCCATGCCTCATAACAACTATTGGCTTAAGTGAAAGAGCTTTATCTAACTTGTTCCATCAATCCAAGGGCTTTTAGCGTAATGGTCAGATTTCTACTCAAGTGCACACGAACAGGAGAAAAGAACAATGAACTACATGACAGGTGAGATTACAAGAAAAGAAGATTTAACTAATATATAGAGAGAGAGACTAAATAGATGAGAACAATAAATACCAAAACATTAAAAGTGCAAAATAATTAAAACTGTGTAGCACAGGGAGCACTTCAATCCCTCTATAAATTAAAAATAAAAATCACCCAAAAGCACCCAACCTCTATAAATCCAAAATAAAATCCCCAAACTAAAAAATCCACCAAAGAAGCCCACATCAATTTTAGAAATGGACGCTGTCACAAATGAAATGGAAGAGCATGAAGTGATTGCTGAATATCTGAACATTCCTCTTTAAACAAAGACCCTAAAGAATAGCAAAACAACCACACTGCCCAAGCAAATTAGTAATCCTTCCTTCCAAAGCCTCGAACCCTGATATATGAACCAGCTCGAGTAATCCCATTGAAGAAATCCAACACTCATGAAACACCCCAAACAGAAAGCACCATGACTGCTATACCACTGGACGATGGAGAAACAAATAAGCAGTATAATAAGTTGCCTGAAAACACACCCCACACATATGTATGGAGACAACTTTGTAAGGCCTATGTTGCTGCCACAAGTAATCAGTATTGACCTTATCAAGAACCAAAAACTAAACAAAAACCTTAGATCCTATAACGAGCTTTTTCCTTCCATATAATGATAGGCAAGGGAAACTACCCAAAGGATTGGTACCCCCCACAATATAACAAAGAAAGATTGGATGTGAAGTTGCCAAATATTCAAGTTTTTTAAGAAACAGAAGGTTCAGGACACAACATAATCTATGTAAGACACAACAATTAACTCACACAGAACTATGAAGGGAAGAAAGATAGACATGACTGGTAACTTACGTTCTGAAATCTGTAATATATAAACTGAATAGGAGTGAAACGACCTACCTATTAACTGTTACAAACCTAAAAGTCAACTTTCAGCATATTGACATACACAAAAATGAATCTCGAGAACAATTCAAGGCCAACAGGTTATGTCCAATCTCTTTGCACACACACAACTAAAAACCTTAAAAAAGCCCAATTGACTTAGTTATCTAGACATTCAAGCATATGAATGAATGAAACTCTCTTTTCCATCCCGTAATACACAAACAAAACTTGGATCTCATGCAGCCGTCAAGTACATCTTATGTAACACTAACCACATCTGTGCCATGGACAAATAAAGAGAAACTCAGGGAAGCAATAATTTCCCATGCTATAATCGTTCTCAGCAACATACAAAAATAGTATCAAGGTGAACTATAATATGCAAGGTTAAAGCTTATGGTTCCTAAACAATATGGCGGTTATAAGGAAATTGACAAACTTGATCCTTAGTCAAATAGGTGCTTTAACATCCAGCAAACAAACTTTTAAGGACTGTTTGAAAAACCTCAAGACTAGGTCCCTTGAGGAAAAAATATTTAGCTTTTAATTAGTGTATCGATGAGCTCACTTGTTTTACGCAATGGTCCAGATCAGCTGTAAAGGGGAAAACTATGTATGTCCAGAGTCCATACAAACTCAATGATGGTTTCAGGCAGACAATAAAACTGATGTAAGAACTAAACTAACTTCCGAAATTACTCGAGAAACCCTTGGGGATATACTAGTAAGTCCTCTTGTTCAGGAAAGATAATTCACCCCATAGAGGAATCAAAAATTTGATCCTTAGTCAAATTGGTGCTGTAACATCCGGCAAACAAACTTTTAAGGACTTTTCGAAAAACCTCAAGACTAGGTCCGTTGAGGAAATAATATTTAGCTTTTAGTTAGTGTATCGATGAGCTCACTTGTTTTACGCAATGGTCCAAATCAACTGTAAAGGGGAAAACTATGTATGTCCAGAGTTGAGAGAAACTCAATAATGGTTTCAGACAGACAAAATAAAACTGATGTAAGAACTAAACTAACTTCAGAAATTACTCGAGAAACCCTTGGGGATATACTGGTAAGTCCTCTTATTCAGGGAAGATAGCTCACCCCATAGAAGAATCAAATACTCCATGTTGTAGATAAACAACCTTCCGTGCATCACGTCTACAAGATCACAGTGCAACCATAAATTAATACCCAGTAAACAAGGGTTTTTTGAAACGTTGGACAGAAAGCCAACAACATATATGACTTGCACAGAGAGGAGAAAAACTTAGATACCTTGGAATTCTTTCCAAAAGGAGAACATATCCATCAGCAGTAACTACACGAATAGCTTCATAGGGATACCTAAAATGCATAAAGGTAGTGATAAAGATACATAAAAAGCCATGTTCAAAATCATGAAACTCATGAAGTAGATAGTAATCCAATTTTAAATGAATGTATTTCGTTTTGAACCATCACAATACAATTTTAAATACATGTCTTTCATTTTGAACAATCACAATAAGCAAAAATCATAAGTGAATCCACAAAGGCTCATTGACAGAAATGCAAGCAGAATGGGTAGACCCACAACAATATGGCTTTACAATAATACGCATGTGAGAGCGTCTCAAATGTATGTGTTCTTGAGGTAATAAAAATGATGCATGAACAATCAAGCTCTTACCCAAGCTCTGTGATGACGTCTCGACATGTCCGTCCATCGGTATTCAGGGAATCACGAAAAGTGACGGGTCTTTCTGTAGGAGTTGGATCAGTCTCACCAAGAGTAGCAGTAGGAACAGAAGCATCTGAAGCACTATGAGGAATGTCTTTACTCCTACGAAAAGAAAACCATCTTAATAGTGCTCTGGATGTGTCTAATGGTGAGATAATACAACGTGCTGCCTTGTGGACAACATCAAATACTGCTTCTATAAAGATCTCAATTCCTAGATGAAGATCCTGGTTAAAATAATATCATAAGAGAAATGGAAAAAATCAAACCCAGAAATGTTCAAATGAGTCATCATGATTACAGAAAAAAGTAACATATATTCTATAACAGTTAGAAACAAAGAGTAAACCTCTATCAGTCCACGTCTCCTGTCAGTGGCACGTTGCACGACATGGTCCTTGAGGGTGTCTGCTTTCTTGGTAGTGTCTGAATCTGAAGGCTGCAGATTTCCTGAGGTAGTGGCTGCTTTTGAGCCCCTAAAAAGAGATGCACGATAGATATATAATAGGATTCCCATCAAAAACCTTGCAGGGAATAGAATCCATGTAAACATGCATCTGAAGCAACGCGCCCAAAGCCCCCAATGCCTATCATGCCTGCCAAAGCTGCTTGCCCTGGAGACACGAGAACTTTGTGATAATGGAGTTGAAGGAGAGCCGTCTTCATCACTATAGTCTTCTCCAGATGAGTAATCCACGCTTGAAGATGTATCAGAATCTACGGAAAGTTCATGAATGAATTGGTTGAAAGATGAAACACCACTGCAATATTCACATATGCTGCAGAAGTCAGCAAGTAGCATTTGCTGTCTTCTTTAAGAATTACAAGTGATAATACCAACAAAACCATTGTGACTCATGTACAGAAGTGCATACAATAGATTAACAAAACTTGTGCAGATGAGCAAATTCTACTAAATGGGTAACACACTACTTGGACGTTTTGTGCTACATTTATTTCTAATTTATCAACTTCTAAACAAACAGACGATTTTTAAAATTTAATTAAACAGACTTTTGTAGGTACTTACTCAAAGAGAATCCCATTAAAAGATGAGATAGAAAAATAACACTTGGCATAAACTTATGGCAAGTGTTATTTTTCTTAATTGACACCATATTGTTCCCACACTAAAATAAACAAGCTAATTTCATTATAAAATAGACTTATATAAAAGCACAAATAAGTAACAGAAAGTCATCAGACAACCGATATTCGGAATAAATACTTTGATTTAAACTTAAAGATTCAACTTACAATGCAACCGACAGTCTTCACACTTCATACTAAGTTTAGTTTTTTGTTTTTGTTTTTTTTTCGGGGGGGGGGGGGGGGGGTAGACTGTGAGTGAGTGAAGGGATTTTTTTTTCTATATGACAAAACTTTCACCGACAAGAAAAGATAGAAAGGGTAGGGACAAGCGTCAGGAGATGATAAGGAAAAAAATAAACTCAAACAGAACAGGTTCTATCTCACTCTCAAACCTGACTTATGACCACTCCATACCCAATGGTCTGTTTAGTAAAAGGAACAGTCCCTTAAGCTCTGCATCTTTTTTCCTTTATTTCACTTCAAAATAGATCTCAGCCCCCACTTCCTCTCTACAAGGACTCACAAGTTGTCAGCCCATTGAATAAGAAAGATCTTGGGGATCCCAGCTGTACTTTCTCAACCAGGAAGGAGAAATAGCCTTAAACAACTTGGAAGTGCGCAAGTGGTACCATAAACAACATATTCCATTTTTCAATATTTATAGCAAGTATATAGGTTCGGCTCCTCTAGAAGTTATCCAACAATTTTAATAAATAAAAGAAAAAGTTAACCATTTAATATGATATATCATGAATTATATAAGACTTAGTATATGTTTCAATTATTAAGCAAATCTCAAAACAAATATTAAGAAAAAAATTTGTTTGAAAGAATATCACTAAAGACCCAAAACTTACTTCTCCATCCAGCGCGGAAATCGAGGCCCGCGAAAAGTTGGTCTGAGTTCCCAGCCATGCATCCCTTCGAGAATAGAAGCCTTCCCAGGCAAAATTGCCAACAAGAGTGCTGACAATCCATTTATAAGCCTTACAATATTGTTCAAAGATTCATAAGTGATCGTTTTCACTGACCTGGCCACCAAATAAAAATCAAACTATTGTTCATTAAAAGCTTAAATTACAAACATAATAAACCAGAAATTATCATCAAAGTGCCAACAATGTTTACGTCTATTAATTTCAGTTTACACTCAAAATTTTACATTATGTGGAGAAAATTTGGTAATTGGAGGCAGAGGATTTGTGGCCTCCAAACCTTATCATCCAAAGAACAATTTAACTTGTAGCACATAAAAAGTTAAGAAAACTAAGCATCAATAGTTATAAAGGGGAAACCTTCATATACCAATACGTAGTGTTCCCCGTACCCGATTTAGATTAATATGTGGTCCAAACCATCATATTAATCTAAAGTCATTTCTTGCATGTTTGTGGTCTTAACATGCCAACATGATGTACCATCCGAATTTCTTCTTCTAATTTCTAGCCTAAAGTAATAGATAATACCCATTACCCTGCTTCACAAAATTCCAAAAGCAATTCACCTCTAATCCAAATTTGAACACGAACATATGATAAACTCTTATTCAATCTATCTACCCTTTTACGATTAATAATCAGCATAAACAAGAAAGTACTAGCAATTTTGTGGTCATAAAAACTCTAATTCATAAGACACGGTACCTTGAATGATGTTTGTGTTATCAGGAGATCACTTTCATGGTTCATTAGGGAATCTATGTGGCACTTTGATGGTTCATCAGTCAACTCGATTGTTTGGTCGTCAACCAACTTGGTTCGTACGTTGCCTAATAGAAATATATAAAAAAAATTATATTCAAATAGAATTCTATTATTACTAAGATAGTATAATTTTAAAAAGAACTAGTTTTCTTGTGATGAACATCTTACCTAATTTCAATCTACTATTACTAAAATATAAGTGTAATTATTCGATTTGAAGTAAGAATTTATATTATTTTTTAAAAAAGTATGATTTTATTACTATTTATGTAATGTAGTTTTAGAAGGAAATAATTTCTTTGTGAAGATCGTCTTACCTCATTTTGAGTATAATAAAATCAACAATTGTAGAATTAAACTTTTTTGAAAATATAAAAATTAATTATTTAATTTTAATTCAAATAAATATCTATAAAGTTATATTATAAAAAAATATCAATAATAATATAATAAATTATATTATAATATAATACATTCACCAACTATATGGTTTATCTATTAAGTTCATAATTAAGACAATTAGTCAACTCGGTCGTTCACTCATGATGTTATCATCCAACTTGGTTCGTCCATTGTTTAATATTGTTATTAAAAATATATAAATACAATTTTTTGAATTTAAGTAGGATTCTATTTTACTTAGATAATATAGTTTTGAAAAGAAAGAAACAATTTGCTTTTGATTACCATCTTACCTAGTTTCAATCTATTAGCATCATTATTATTAAAATATTATATAATTATTCCATTTTAAGTAAAATTTTAAAAAAATGATTCTATTATTATTTATATAACGTAGTTTTAGAAAGAAAGAATTTATTTCTGAAGATAATCGTACCTAATATTAATCTATTAGCATCATTCATATTTATAAGTGAGTATAACAATTCAAATTTTAAGTTTAAAAATATTAATTATTTAATTCTATAAAATTACATCTACAAATACCTCAACAATATAATAAAGTATAATATAATACATCCAATAACTATACGATCTATTTACTAAATTCAAAAATAAAAATTAATTACTTTATACGATAGAATATCTATAAAATGACAATAAAAATATCAATATAATAATACCCGTGTTTTGCACTGGGCAATGAGCATTTGTAGATAAAAGGAATTTCAAAATTGTTAAGGATTAATAGGCCCACTTCCATTCATTGAGAGATCAATTGGTATTTAGTACTTCCCCAATGCCTCGGCTATTCAAGTTTTTACGAAGCATGCTATTTCTAATTTTAATTTTTATAGAAATTAAACTTGTTTAAGTGTTATTTTAAATTCTTTCTACTCTTTCTAGGTTATTTTAGATAACGCTTTTTTTACTCTTCGTCTCTTCTCCCTCAATCAATAGGATTCTTATCGTACATAAAATTCATATATATATATATATATATATATATATATAAAATAATTGGGGGCATCTTATAAGGCAAAAGCTATTTGGGATCCGAGCTTATTTTACATCTCTCTTTTCTTTTGCAACTTCGGTTTGCAAGCAAATAAGGGAATTCCTTAGGTGAGTAACGAAGTGGATGGAAAATATAACATGGTCAACAAGAAATAGGTGTTTTCCCAACTGAGTGGTGGTCTTTTTAATCAAGCTCTGTGTGGTAAGTAGTTTTGGTAGATCTTGATGGAGGGTAGCCTTTTAAAAATAGTGGTTATTAGCCACTATTTCTTTTTCGAAGGCAAAAGGATTGCTTTTCAAGTTGCCTCTTTCCTCTACAGGTGAATAGTTAATAGTCATTGTCACAAGTTTTCATGATTTTGTTAGACACTCTCTTTAATAGGGACTGAGGGAATTCAACTTTGGTTGAAACGGTAATATTTCAGGGGAGAGCACTACCTTAACTAGCAAGCATCGTGGTTGACGCGAGATCTAATATTGAGGATTACAACTCCAAAAGTGAAAGGTTTAGTCATGGCTATTGTTTTAAATGGAGCTTCAAAGATTGGGAAGCTCAAAAATGTGGCCAACTTGTTGTTTTGTGCTGAGGAGAGGTAAGCTTTCAATGCCAACAAAACTCAATCTTGTGTAGTGACCATAGTAGCGGGAGTTTCTCTATGCGATCGTACTTCTAGATGCTTTAGGGTGTAGGTGCACGCGTGGGGCACAGAAGAGTATGGAAGTTCCACAAAAGGTAGATTTCCTCTATTTAAGAACAACATTAAGTTTCGATCCTAACTCAAAGTAACAAGGTCAACCGTCAACGTCCCACGAGCAAGTATGCCTTGTGTTGTTGAGCAAGAGATAGTTGACTGCTTGTTTCTCTATTATAAGGTTGCAGAAGAATGTGGACTATGCTTCCTCGCCGTGCACTATTTCTTGGATGATACCAAGATCACTGAGCGAGACTTAGCAAGCTTAGAGTGGGGTAAGGGTGAGGAAGATATGAAGAAAGAGGCATGTTCTGATCCTTAATAGCATCTGGTATGGGATTTGCATTAAGAGACTAATTGGGTTTTCAAGTGCAAAAGGCGACCTCTTTGTCAACTTTGATTTCTTTTTCATATCTTTCTTTTCTTTTGATTGCACGTGGTGTTCTAAAGTTCTCATGGAATTTTTGGGTGATTTTGCATTAAGGGCATAAAATGTAGGTATCTTCATGGATGGTTCTTGTGAAGGTGAGGCTTTGGTTTCTCGAGGCATAGGTGTGCCTTCTATCTCCCCTATGATTTGCATACTACACGTGAAATTGGCTTCCGACCCTTGTTGGTACTAGATTATTAAGCTATCAAAAAATGCATATACAGAATTCATACACCTTATCCAAAATGTGTCTACTGTCAAAACATGCCTAGCTAGCGCTTATATTTAGAAGATAGATATATAAAAAATTCTAGGTAATCTAAAATTTTGTACAGATTCTAGAAGAATTAAAAATGAGACTATGAATAAAAAAGACCAAGTTTGAGGTTCTAGCAACACATAATACAGACATTAAGAATCTACTGGAACAAGTAGGAGAGGCAGCTTGACTCCCACCCAAAAAGAGGAAACTATGGAACAGACATTCTCCAAAAGTCGCTATGAAAGCTTTTGCTTATAGCCTTATTCTATCTTGGTGGAATTAGTCAAAAAATAATTGGTTATAAAGACTAAACTCTGCATACAAAAAAGGAACCAAAGAACATAGATAGAATAACGAAGCCAAAAGAGGAGATTAGCAACAAAAATTAAAGTTTGACAGTGAAAGCTTCACTCCTAGTCATCTTCCTTAAAGATAGCACAAGATATAAAAGACAATTATCACCTCATAATTAATACTTTTCCAACTGGGGAGCATCTTCATTGATAGTAACATATCCTCTGATTTGAGCACAAAGTGGTTCCCAATGCCAAAAGAGGACATACTAGTGGCATAATTCTTCGACTTTCTATCACAAACATATTATGCCTCCCCCTTTAAAGGGGTTTGCCTGTCATCCAAACAAAAGGGCTACCTTCAAAGGAGGACTAGTAGTCGTTAATGATGCCAAGGGAAGTTGGATCCTAGAAGGTAGCTGGTACTTGGTTGCTACCCCTTGAGGAATAGCATAGGATGCACGCAAAAGAAGAAACTAAAAACACACCCTACTTCCAAACCTCAAATTCTTAGTGAATCTCACTTGGTAAAAAAAGATAAGTATGAATTAGCAAGGCAAGACGTCCTGGGTTCAACCCCACCCCCGAATTAGCAAAAAAAAAAAAGAAGAAAGATAAGTATGAACTGCTATTCAATGGATTATTACCGTATGAATTGCTTGGGAATATTCTACTTTAGAAACAGGTATTCCAGAAAAAATCCTCCACCCCCAACCCCACCCAAATAAATCCAATGACAACTATTGTACCAAACTAAATCTTCGATCTTCACAACTCATAAGAGATTACTACAATCCCACAATCTCAAAACCCAAAACAAAACAAAAAAAATAAATTAGGAATCCATATCATTAAACTCAACCCAAGCATATGACTCAACTCCTGCAATATACATAACAATTCCAAATAAAAATTACATAACAAATGCATACTTAAAAAAAAAAAAAACTACCCAAAAAATCTACCCGAGAAACCTTACAAGCCCACACCTTTCACCCTCCCATATAATCCAATCAAATTAGACAGCAAACAAAAGAGGTCGGTCCATTTCTCCAAATCAAATCCCAATCCATATAACAAATAAAATAATCCAACTTTTTCACATCTATAAACTAAAATTCGCATACCCAAAATTGCATACATATATATGAAATGCATATAGACTGAAAATTGGGAAAACCGACTCACTCTTTGGTGACAGCGAGGACATTGTCAACGGCTCTTTGCATCGTTTTGGGCGTAATTAGATTTTTCTGGCGAACAAAATCGAATCAATTTGGATTTTGAAACCGAACAACCTGAAAAAATATCTTTCTGGAGGGAGGGAGGGAGCGGAGAGAGAAAAGAGGGATACCGAGACCGTCCAATGAGGAGATTGCAATGGGAAATGCGCAACGGCGATTCTTGACATAGAAGGAAAGTTTTCTCATAGTCAGTGAATATTTATCCGCGTATATGGAGCATTTTTGTATGGGTCCCACAATGAGATGGGGTAGTTTGCTTTTAAAATGCTACTCGGTGGCGGTGGTGACGTGTCATTAATATATAGTATACGTGTGGATGCTTCCAAATGCAACACGTTGGGTATGGATTTCAATGAGTGGATGAGGCACACAAATTCATGTGTCCACAATCCACATCCTTTATTTTAAAGTAATTGTATTCCTATGTCCCACAATGTAATATCACTATTAATATTAACTCTAAATAATTATTAGTAATACTTTTTAAATAATTTATTATATTATTATTCCACGTTATAATATGTAGAATAATTTAATATTTATATAAGAAAAGTTGTTATTATTAATACTTTCAAACATGATTTTTTAGTTGAGTTTTTGATGGGTTAAGATGACCTCGAAAATATAATTGAGATTGTATTAGATCTTAATATATTATGATTTGATTTGAACATGAGAGTCTTAATTTGCTATGATTTAATTTGGACTCGGGTCTTTATTTGTTATGATTTAATTTGAATTCAAGTTAATTTGGGCTCGAAATTTGATCCAAAGGTTGTGTATTTAAATAGGAAAATGTGTAACATCTTACTCTTACATCAATTTGAACTCGGGATTTGCAGTCCTACTTTATTGACAAAAAAACTATATTCATTGTTTTGGTACATCAGAAAAACAAAATTATATTCATAGTCAGAAACACAATAATCTTATTAAACATGTGCAAATGAAAAAATAAACATATGGAGAATACAATGAAGGACTTTTATCATCCCCACCCCCACCCCCCACCCCCCACCCCCACCTACTTCTTTTTGTACCTGCCCACACAAGTAAAGGTGTAAACGAGTCAAACCGGAGCTAACAGCGAGCTACTCAAATTCGACTCGAAATAATAAATTTCTACTCGAATTTATATTATATTTGAAAAATTCTATTCAGATTCAACTCAACTCGAATATTTATTACTCGAATTCGATTCGACTCGACTCGAATATTTATTCAAACTACTCGCGAGCTTCAAATTCAAGCTTGAATTCGAGTTTCCACGTAATAACTAGTTTTATAATAAATATAATTATAAATTGAATTTGTTATTTTACTTAAAAATGAGAAAATATATTTATTATTACACTTTACAAATATAAAATCATAATTAAAATTAAAAACAAAACAAAATAATAACTAATTATCCTAATTTGATTTAAATTTATATATATTATAAGAGAATGTATCAAACATCTAATCGAATATGTATTAACCGAGTATGTATCGAATCACAATCAATAATTCGAGTAGTTTGAATCTTAAACGAGTCGAATATAACGTTGCACATATTCTACTCATATTTTTATTCGAACTATTTTAAATGCTCAGATTTGGATCGTATTATTAACGAATCCGAGTTTCGCTCGTATTTTTTCGAGTGGAACCATCAGAAATTGACCTTTAATTAGAAAAGACCAGGAAAAAAAACACAGTACTTTTTTTAACACTTGTATTTTCAATGTTGCACCATATAATTCATAATAACTAAAAGGTTATGCAACGCACTCAATCCCTCCTTATTTATTCCTATCTAAATGTAAAATCTCATCTTGTAAATTATGCGATTTGGAAATAGCTTCTAATTTCTCAGATAATTTTTTTAAAATTATTATATGCTATATATAAGAGATCGTCTTATTTTTAAAACAGAAGTGTTTTCGAGTTAATGATGCTATAATTTATATTACTCCATGTCATCATTCAACTACACAGTTCTCACTAATAAAATCTTCTTATTTTCTATATAAAACTAAATAAATAAAATACCAAACTTTGACCTAATTCAGGCAAAAGCTGGTGGACTGTGTCATCAGTGTTCTCCTGTATAGATAAACTTGGCTTCTGAAAGTCTTTAATCCCACTGCATAAAAGATTTCTTATTGATGTGTTCTGTTTTCTTCTCTGGTGTTCTCCATGAAGGCAAACTCGGAAACCAAAGCCAAGTGATCACTACCCACTTTCTGCATTTGTAAAGAAAATTATGCATCAAAGAGAATTTTAATAGATAAATATAGAAGCTCCGAAGAAATCCCGGAAAAATATCACGGATGCAATTTTATCTTATACAATCGTGCATGAAAATGTTTCAACAAATGCAACATTCTCCCAAGAAAAAGTTACATCCGTGCTATTTTTCATGGATTTCTTCATGTATATGTAGTTTTATCGAATTTTAACATCTTTATATAAAGTTCAATATGCAGAAGTTATCAACTCAAAGGTGATCAAATGTAGGAAATTGTTCTCCTCGACTTCGTCAAACCATTTATATAAATTAAAAGAGGTACTTTAGTATGTTTTGTGGCTCGAATTCAAGCTTGTCATTTCAATTTTCTATATTTTGGGTGTATTAGAGATTAATCTTCCTGTACATAGCAAAGTAGGTGTAAATTTCTTGCCCTCTATTCATGGCAATTATTTAACATCAAAGAGAAAAGAAAAGGGATTTCTTATAATTTGAGCCAAATCATTTGATTTTATTTGGTGCGAAAGGAAAACCTTAGGCTATGTTTGTTAGCGAAGATTATACCTGGGATAGGACTATTAATTCCAAGTATCTTGTTTGTTTTCAAATTTAGACTTGAGACTATTAGTTTAGGAATTATAAAATAACTTAATAGTCTTGAGATTATAGGATTATAATCCTAGGATTAATAGCTCTGGGATTATAATCCTTACAAACAAACATAGCTTTAGGGAATCCAAAAACAAATTTAAAGCCGACTAAAACTACTATGGTTAACTTTCAACTTGACACTATCAGGTGACTGAATCAAAATTGTTCTTACATTGCATGGAAGACCTCGCGTTTTGTGGAGGATATCAATTGGAACAGTATCCAGAACTCGAGTTGGTTCAATACCAGTGGTATACCTGCATTAACAAGCAAATATATTTAGTCATTAACATTCTCCATCATCATCACCACCATAAATTTGTAGTCAATCGCCACTATTGATATTCAGCAAAGCAAATTTTTTACCATAAATAGTCAACGGTTCCAAGGAATTTCGAGTGGTATGAAGTTGCTAAAGGTTCACCACCAGAGTCCCTTGTTTTCTTTAACCCCTAATAAAGTGAAGTAATACTTCATTAATGATGTGTCATAGTCTTAACACCACTCGTGTACAAACTGACAGTGTGAAACTTTAATTCATAAATAAAATGCAGGAAAAGAAACTTCTCATTGATGTAAAAGGGAATCCAATAATACCTTCACTGTCGAATATGAGCTATTAAGCTTCAAGGGGTGGACAGCTACTTCGGAACCAGTACTTCCAGTTGCGACTTTAAGCTCTTTATCTGTCCAGCAAGGCTTTGAAAATCTGTAATGGAGTGCAACCATGAATATAACTTCCGATTTCAGATGGAGAAGAAAATTTTGCATATTCTACTAAGAGAAAAATACTAATAACCACCGGTTAAAATTTGGCCATATTGTGAGCTAGGTATAAAACAAGTACTGCCAATTCTGGCAGACACCTTAATGCCACTAGAACAGACCTTCTCGATTTCTTTAATATAAAACACCTAGTACTTCATAAATTACAAGAACAAATGAACATTTTATATATAAATTATTAGCCTTCAAGAGTTTTTGGAGATCGGACGTGCAGTTTCTGGATAAAAGAAATGAATTTTCAACCAGCAAAAGTTCAGCTCTCTTGTGGGCATTGTGTTCATTTCACAGTAAAAGGTATTCCAATAAGCTTATAGAAAAATCAAGTTGTCTATATATTTCAAATAAGTAGAAGCAAATTGATAAATTCAATTCCATCAGCAAACCATGATAACAAACTTAAACCATACATTTGCTCCTCTAGGTGCTTTTATCTTATATATATAGATATACTTATCCAAAAAAGAAAAGATCTGTTAAGGTTCCAATGAGATTAATACCTATCCATCAAATCAAGCAAATTACCCCTTTCTCTTTTAACACCAAGGACGTCCGCTGGATGGCAATTTCTCTGACCTGACAACTCTCTCCGGTCATGCATCGTGATATTCAGCTGCAATTACACAGAACATATTCAACATCAAACGATTATTTTGAAGGTAATGCTACTTTCTCATTTATGACCTGATAACTGTTAGTTTTCATCATGGGACTAGAGAATTCAGAGTTTGTAAGCAAGTGATTACCTCAGATGAAGATAAGAATTTGTAAATTTCGCTCTGCAAAGAAGTTAAAAATAATAATCACTCTACTATATCTTGAAGCATAATTTTGTAAAGGCATTTGATATACCAAATGTACAACTATAGTTTTAGATATAACACCTGAGGAGTGATGTTATAATCACCTGCAAGCACCACAGGTACATTGTCCCATTTTTTGGAGAGGATATGTGCCTTTGAGGAGAGTAAACGAATCTGAAGACTTTAATAAATCAGCTTCAAAATGAAATAGCATTAAAAAAGAGAAACAAATGCAACTCACTAGCAAATGTTATACAATGGGCTAGATGATAAAAATGTACTCGCCTATAGTTAGCTGTACATAGTCTTCAAATAGCGTAATATAATAAATTCATTATGTGTCCAAGAAGTAATTGAACTATTCCAGAATGTTCCTATTGATGGATTTACCTATGATCTTGGACTTTCAGACAAACTGAATATTTTTAAGGCAAAAATAATCTAATAATTAGCTAGTAAAGTTATTTTAGGGATAAAAGAAAAATATTAAACCTTAGGGAGAGGTTAAAAGAGAAAGGGGTATACACCAATCAGCTCTTATGCATAGCAAGAAAAGGCTGTTAGACACAGAAACCACAACAATAATTGGATAATATCATAAAAAGGAACTGATGACTAGTTCACATGTAAGAAACTCGGCACAATGTTAAGACACTTACTTGGCCTATTTTAATTTCGCCTCGACTTGGTCTAAAAAGTACGTGAATGTTCCCAACCACTAGACGTCTTGATTCATCTCTGCACATCTACCTGCATCAAAGGAAGTAAGGTGTGGAAATGATAGAGGCATGTAACAAATACCCGTCCACTAATCCCATGGCATTCCATACTCTTATCCTTTACCACATTGACTTGGCTCTAAGTTCATCCATGTGCTGACACAAGATTCAAATACTCCATATATTCCAAACTATAAGAGCCATTTTGACCATTTGAAGTCAACTTGAGACATTTTCAAACTCTAAAATTGATATGAATTCATTTAAGTTTAGTCAATATAATTATGAATATTGTAAACTATCTAACAAGTACTACTAATTACAACATTTGTTGTTTTCCGATCTTGAATGAATCACATAAATTTGAATTAAAAAAATGTCTCTAATTGACTTTAGAAAGACAAATTGCTCATTATATTTTGGAACAGATGTCGCATGTTTTTTAATATATGTGAAGCAACGACTAGAGTGGGAGAGTCAAAGTCGAAAATAGGATTCCTCACTTCTTTCTCTCGTGAGTATATTTTTTAATAAATGTGAAGTAAGTGCAGTGGTGTGGGTTCTTTGACTTCCTAGTCCAGCTAGTACGAGTCCTATGAGCTTCAAAACCTGATTCTCATAGTTATATTTTCTTTGAATTGTGGGTTCATAAAATCTTATGTGCCACCATGTTATTGTCAGATAGTGTATTCTAAAAAACTATCTCAACAAAATATATTGTATACAAATATACAATTTACCTTGCTAGTTTATTTATGCAAGTATGGAGATTATAAGAACACAAGGCATTAAATATAATAAGTCAAATGGAACTATTCTCAAGTACTGAATAAATGCATCAGTACCTCAAAAACAGAAAGCTGAGCAACGTTATCACGGAGACCATATTGCTTAAATTCAATGCTTTCTCCACCTACTAACCGGAACCTAATGCAATTAAGTAAGAATAAAAATCACCTCAAGAAAACTTTGTAACTGATGTAATGCAATACTAGAAATTATCCGAAAACAACTCTTACTTATCTGCTTTCCAAAACATAGCACAGCCATCAACAATGTCACCGGTCCGCCTCTATGAAAACAAAAACTAATGTAAAACTCTTCAAAAATTACTTCATACTGTTTATGACAATGTTTAACCCAGGTCCAAGGAAGAAAATCAAACCTTATAAGAACCAAGATATCCTGCTTTCTCCATTGTACTCGAAAGCTCAAAATACTTATCCACCTCCTAAGAAAACAATGCAAATTTCCGGAAATTTCAACTCATGCTTAAAAGTTCAATCTACCACAAGTTTAGTTCCATTTAGGTAGTAAAAAATACTAGTTTTTACAATTGCAACTGGATTTTTTTCGTGTTCTTCCCTTTGACATTCTTTTTCAAACAAAAGCAATGTCTTCGCTAAATAAAGAGGTGAAAGTGTGAAACTCACTTGCAAACATATTATATCAGGGTTCCACCCTGTGAGTTCTTCACATATGACTCTCTTGCGACGACCCCAGTTCAAGTAAAATGAAGGCACATTTTGATATAGATCTCTGTGTTTTGAAGCATTCTTGTCCCCCAATATGTTATATGATACAACTGTAAATCTTTCTGCAGCATGCAGATTTCATAGCTCCATGTTAGGCAATTATCAATAAAGATATCCAACCACATATCAAATAAAATCCACAATAAGCAAAACACTAAACCCTTCTATTTTAATTTTTTTTCTTTTCATTTTCGTGTTTTTAATATTCTTCATATATGCACACATATATCCTTGAAGAAACCTGCAAAGACCATGTTGTTTAAATTTAACAGAATGAAGTTTATATATTTAATTAGTTATTAAGTTACTTTAATTAAATTGTAAGGTACATATAAGAAAATGTTTAATAAAGATATGTAAGGGACCTATGGTTCATTAATTTTCTTTACAATAACCAAGAGTAAGTAGTCATTGCTACAGCCATTGTACATCTGTTACTTACACATGATCCTGATTTGTGAGTCATGGTCTTAAGTGCACAATAACCAAGAGTAAGTAGTCATTGCTACGTGTGACTTCGTTTCTGTGCAGGATTGGACGCACAATTGGTGATTGGGCAGGGGGACGAATCTTGGCGTTAACACCTCCAAAAATATATCACTGACATATTTTAAATTTTGTTTTTTAGAATTTTTTATGTTTATCAATTGTAGAACTAAATTCACTAACTAGTTATGCATATACATGTTAGCTAATTGAATTCTAATTTCATTTTTATGATTAATTCCTCCGGTTTAAAAATATATATCAATAAGGTTTGTTTTTGGAGAGCAAAACGTAGTGGTTATTCCTATCAATCAAAAAGTCAATCACACTACTCTAATCCAGAGATGTTTGTAGAGTTACCAAAAGATAATTGCAATATGCAAGAATAAGGAGGGTATCTTGCATTCTATTATGTCTGCTTTTCTGAGATAGTGAGTGATAGACACGTAATTAATACATTTTAATATTCCCATATATATTATTTTATATGCTTATTTTATTTAACTAATACATTTTATTTTGTTTTGTAGGAAATAACATTTATTTTTCTTGGGGAGAAAATAAAGGATTTATATCCAACTTTTTAATATGAAAAAAGACTCTTGGAGGATTACCATATAGAGATGGAAGTCAAGGAGGAAAGAAGAGAAAAAAGGGAACAAATTTGTCTGAGTTCAATAAACCTAAATTAGGGCACAAATGTATTCTCCCTATAAATAGGTCTCTTGTTTTAAAAAGAAGAAAACCACTTGTTATTTTCTTTTTCTTAGTTTTTCACTGGTGTAGAAGGGAGTAAAGTATTTAGAGTTTTTGTCTTTTCTCTTATTCCAATCATGTGTGATACTACTGTTAGGGAATATACGTAAATTTCTTTTATTGATATAATAGAAATTCTCTTTTTAATTATTGTTCTTATTTCATGCAAATAGTAGTACTAATATTATTTATTTTTGTTTTTAATTCCATGGCTAGCTAAATTTCTAATACCTAGGATTATGATGAAACTAAGTATTTTATAATAATATTTTCTTTCCGTTCCAAAATTAATGCCTAATTATTTTCGTCTTCATATCTTCCTCCGCATAAATTGCATATGATTTTTATATTGATTGTGAGGTTTTGATAAGTTATAGTTAATATGTAAATTTTTCATAATTTATGCTTGCCCATATTAATTATATGAATCATTATTTTTAAATGGAAGGAAAAATAATTTGGGAATTGATTTAGGAAATAAGAAATTATTTATTATGTTAATATTTAGTGGATTCTGATTCCTAGGTATCTTTTCTCATTAATAGTTTCAGTTATTAATTAATAGTTTGCATAATTTAGTTAATAAATCTTCTCTACCATTTTTATTTCTAATTTGCCTAAAATATTAATTAAGGATATATTAAAGAATTGATCTAGTCTCTGTGGTTCGACCTGCACTTGCCAAATCTACAATAGACGTTGTGCACTTGCAGTACATAATTTTATCACATCAAGTTTTTGGCACCATTGCCGGGGACTAGACTTAATTTTTATTTATTCGAATTAGTTTTTTTTCTCTTCTAATATTTTTTCTTTTTTTATTTTTCAGGATTATCGAAGCGGATCAACGATGCGGAAAGACAAGATTATTGCTGCGCTTTTCCTGGTATTTTGTATCTTAACTCAAAAACAAAAATAAAAATAAAAATTAGTAGCTTAGTTTTTCTTTTGTTAGTTAGAAAACTAATTGTCACATTAATGCATTCACTCACGTAGAGCACATCCTGTTAGGTTTTTATTTTATTTTATTTTATTTGTCAAATATAAACTGTGATGATTGCTAGAGGATTGAGCTATGTCAAAATTTCTCCTTTTGTAATTCACATAGCTTTAGGACATTTTATTTGTTTATAATTTATTTTTATTTGTGCATTTTCATATTTAATCTAACATTAAAGGCACAACCTGTAACAAGATAAAGTGGGGATTTCATCACCCTTCTTTGGCCCACAAACAACCCAATTTGCATTTTGCATAACCATGACCTAATAAAATCAAATAGGCGTTGGCCCCTAGGACTCTCGAGCTTAATTAGGACAAGAAACTCCAAGAGGAGGCTGAATTTTAAATTTATCAAACTACTGGTGTCTAGGAAAGTGGTTTAAAAGATAAACGCCTAAAGATTGTGTGGTTATTTAATTAGTCTCTCCATAATTAGTCACTGTATCTACGGAGAGACTCCCACCTTTCCTACACTTATCTGGATAGTGGTATAAATAATTTCGAATTTGGTAGATCTTGCGGTGTAACTTGAAACAGTTAAGACCTGTCTAGATTTTATTTAGGTTGAACTTAGAAGTAATTTTTTTTTTCTTTCTTTTTTATTTTTTTGGGTGCTTTTTTCTTATTTACTAAGTAGTGTATGCAAAAAGTGTGGACTAGGGACGAAACATATCGATTAGTGAAAAAACTTGATTTTTCGGATTTCACTTTTAAAGATCCCACTTTAAGAAAAATGGAAGGCGCATAAACTATTTCTTTAAGGGATCGATGCTTTCCTTCCTGCTCTGCCCAACCTTCATGCATAATTCTACCACCGGTAAATGGTAATAATTTTGAACTTAAACCGCATTTCATAAATATGTTACCAAGGTTCACTGGTATAGAAGATCCATACTTATTTATTCAAAAATTTGAGGAAGTTTGTGCCTTAATAAAAATTCAACAATTGTCTGATGTCTCAATTAGGCTAAGATTTATCACATTTGCTTTAAAAGATAATGCTAAAAAGTGGTTTTATAGCCTACCAAATAATTACATATCAACCTGGGAGGGATTTGTTGTTACATTTCTAAAAAAATATTTTCCAAATCAAAAAACTGCTAAAATTAGGACTGCAATTCATCAATTTTACCAACTTGAAAAAGAGTCCTTTTGGAAATATTTTGATAGATTTAAAAATTTGTTATCCAAGTGCCCACACCATGGAATTGAGAAATGGAGATTGTGTCAAATTGCCTATGAAGGTTTAGACTATCCCACTAAAACAATGCTAGAGTCAATGTGTCAAGGGGAATTTCTGAATAATGAGGAAAAGGCTTGGGTTTTTAGAAGACTTATCAGAAAAAACCATGCAATGGGAAACCACGAGAGACCGATAAACCTAGTTCATCTAGGGGTGTTTATACAATTGACAATTCAATTGCTACCGAAGCTAAGTTGGCTGGTGTTCTTAAAAGACTTGAAGCTTTAGAAACTAGGGGACAATCACACGTGAACCAAGTCTCAACACCAGCACCTTTGTGTCTAAGGTGTAATTTACCAAGCCATGTGATTGAGGAATGTTCTAGAGTCATGCCCCAACCTGAAGAATATAAACAAGTCAATGCAATGTTTCAAATACTTGGGAATGACCCATTTGTAGAGGTGCACAACAGGCCGGCCTGGCCTGGGCCTGCCAGGCCTTGGGTTTTGACCAGGCTAGGCCAGGCCGTTGACTTTTGGCCTCCAGGCCAGGCCAGGCCAGGCCTTGATCGCTGGGCTGTGGCCTGGCTAGGCCTGCAGGCCAGGCCTGGCCAGGCCAGACCCAAGGCCAGGCCAGGCCTGGCCAGGCCAGACCCAAGGCCAGGCCAGGCCTGGCCAGGCCAGACCCAAGGCCAGGCCAGGCCCAGACCCAAGGCCAGGCCAGTCCAGGCCCAAACTCAAGGTCAGGCCAGGCCCAGACCCAAGGTCAGACCAGGCCAGGCCAGGCCCAAGGCCTTGGCTGGTTTGGTCCCTTTTTTTTAATGTTACATATTAAATATTAAAAATATAAATAATAAAATATAAATTAATAAATTTTGTAAAATATTAATATTGTAGATTACTTAAATACTGTAGATTAAACTTTTATTTTTTGAATATAAAGTTAGTTTTGATTTTATTTTCTTATAGTACGTACTAGAATCGGTTGGACATATATTTTGTAAAGTTTAAACACACATATATCTTTTCATTTATGATCATTACACTCTTACATGGTTATTTCAGTTAATTTTCTAATTACTTTATGAAATTTTTATTTAAATTAGTACAACGGAATACCTAAAAAATAACTACAATCATAAATTCCCCCAAGAATTTAGCATATCCAAATTAATGAAGAACTTGAGTATTTACAAGAAACTACCTTATTAATAATATTTAATATTAAAAATTAGTTTATTGATGTATTAATTAATGTTAATATTTAACATTAAAGTAACAAAGAATATTAATAAAATTTTATTGTTAAATATTAGTACTCTAGTATTTACAATAAATTAACTTATTATTAATATTTAATCAACTAAGTAACTAACTTATTATTAATATTAAATATACTAACTAGTTATATTCATTGAAGATGTATATTAACTAAATGTATCAATAAGAAATCAAGAATGAATAATTAAAATTTTAAATTTTATTGATGTATTAATTAAAACTAATGTATTATAATTTATAAATTACAATAATGAATAAGTAAAAATTTATACTTTATTGATGAATAATTATAAATTTAAAGTTCAAAAATTATAAATAATTGGATAAAAAATCATGTAAGGTATCAGGCCAGGCCAGGCCTCATGCCAGGCCAGGCCAGGCCAGGCCAGACCCCAGGCCAGGCCAGACCTTTTTGCAGGCCAGGCCAGGCCAGACTTTTGTCTAAAAAAAGAGGCCTTTTCAGGCCTTCCAGGCCAGGCCTGACCGGGCCAAGCCTTGACCGGGCCGGACTTTGACCAGGCCGGGCCCAGGCCAGATCAAGGCCAGGCCGCAGACCTCGGGCCTTTTGTGCATCCCTACCCATTTGCACCCACTTATAATCCAGGATGGAAAAATCATCCTAATTTTGCATGGAACCAAGGACCCTACTCAAATAATTCTTCAATTCAGGCCAATCAGTCTCTAAATCAATCTTTTCATCCTTACCAAAAGTCAAATCCAGGTTCGTACCAAAATTCAAGTTCAACAACCCAATATCCACCAGGTTTTTCTAATGAAAGTGAGAAGAGACTTAACGCTTTAGAGAAGAGCATAGAAACTTTAATGAAATCTCATAATAATTTCAATAATTTTATGCAAAACACTAACCAAGTCTTATCTCGTCTAGAGATCCAAATGAGTCAATTGGCCACTATAGTTAGTGAAAGAGAGAAGGGTAAACTTCCTAGTTAACCCGAGACCAATCCAAAATTTTCAGTCCCTAATCAAAAACCTTATCATGCTAATTCACTTAAAAACAACCAAGTCAATCATGTGAATTCTATAATTTCTTTAAGGTCTGGAAATTATTTTAATAATCATGTTGGCATTGATAATGAAGAGAAAAATTTTAATGTTGAATCTAACAATCCATCTTCAAAGTCAACCCAGCCTGAAAAGCCCACAAACTCTAAGTCAGTAGGTCCATCTACTAAGCTTATGTCAAAAAATGATCCAACCACATCTTCTGAATCAAATGAAAAAGTCTTTAAACCAAAAGCTCCATTCCCTCAAAGACTTATTTCAAACAAGCAGTCATCCCAGTTGGACAAAATTCTAGAAGTGTTCAAACAAGTGAAAATTAATATTCCCCTTCTAGATGTCATTCAACAAGTTCCCTCATATGCTAAATGTCTAAAAGATTTGTGCACACACAAAAGAACCACTCATGTTCCTAAGAAAGCTTTTCTAACAGCCCATGCTAGTTTTATCTTGTCATGCCAAGTCCATGTGAAATATAAGGACTCCGGTTGTCCTACTATTTCATGCATCATAAGTGACACCTTAATTGAAAAAGTTTTACTTGATTTAGGAGCTAGTGTGAACCTTTTACCATTTTCTGTGTACCAAACATTGGGCTTAGGGGAGCTAAAAAAGACAAGTGTCACACTCCAACTAGCTGATCGTTCTATTAAAGCGCCAAAGGGAATAGTTGAGGATGTACTCATTAAGATTGTCAATTTTGTATTCCCTGTTGACTTTGTTGTTCTTGAAACCCAGCCTGTTGTCAATCCCAAGGGTCAAATTCCTGTCATTTTAGGTAGACTATTTCTAGTAACCTCTAATGCGTTAATTAATTGTAGAAATGGACTAATGAAATTGACATTTAGAAACATGACAATTGACTTAAATGTGTTTAATGTGGGAGAGCAACCTAGCGATTTGTTTGACCAGTCCGTTGAAGTGAACATGATTCAGAAAATGTCGGGAAATGAACTTACGGGGAAAAATGAAATTATTAACTTTTGTCTAAATCATTTTGGTCAAAATTGGGATGAAACTGAATACTTGAATGAGGTCAATAAGATGTTGGACTCCATAGCCCAAAAATCTTACTCTAGATTGGAACCTATAGTTGAATCAAGTTTAACACATTTTGAGCATTTTCAAGATAATCAAATTGACCTTAAATCCTCTTATGATCATTTTAAGTCTACCTTGGGTCCATCTGAAGCGCCTTCCAGAAACACTAAATGTGATTTAACAAATGAACCAAAGGTTGTGGACAATGATAATCTTCCATGTTCAGATAATGAAATCATATTTCCCATTTCAGATAATGCATGTGTTAATCCAGTGATGCCTAAACATCTTGGTGTAACAGTTATTCAAAATGATGAAAATGTTTTAGGCTCCTTGGTAACGAATATGGATGGCAAGTTTGGATAGATTTTATGAAGTTATAATTTTTCAAAATGAACTATCATTTTTCGTTATCATTCCCTGACTCAATTTTAAAAGAATCAATCGGGTATGCTCACAATTGTTCTTCTGCTGTAAATTCTACCTATTTCCAATTACCCAGACCTCCTGAAAATCACACGAAATCCACTCTAGGTTGTCTGGTTGTATCACTGATCATTTACAGTCGCATAGTTTTTAGGATGCATAAAATTTGTAGATATGTACATTTGTTTTCTTTCTCACCACATTTTCTTGCAGAACAAATGCCCCGCATATAAGGTACAATTTTTTCACATCTTTGTTCTCTTTTTTTCATTTGCACATTGACACAAAAAAATAAACAAAAATTGTTTGACTTTCTATGGATTGAATTAATTCTAATAAGTGTTTGTGGAGCAAGACTCATGACTAAGATTGAAAGATTTAGAACTCTTAAATTTTTGATAAGATATGAGATCTTAGTTCAAAACACCATATAGATAAAAATTGATTTTACGAGCATTTTTGCACTTCACGTTTGCACTAATTCTTAGTTGTGGGGTATAAACCATGATTCGAGTAATTTCAAGAAAAAAAGAAGAAAAAATCGAAAGAAAAAAAAAGTTGAAAAAAGAAATAAATAACCGCTTCAATGTCCATTAAACGAAATAATTGGATATCCAAATCTCGGGAAGCATCGATATTCACGCTGAAAAGTGTGATGGATAAAAGCAGCTTGACTAGTCTAATTTTGTGACCTTTGTTACTCGAGTTAGTAAGTCTTTAGGGGTGTCTCTACACCTAATGCCCTAAAGCCAATTGGTTTGGGAGTCATTGGTCCAACGCTCACTTCATGAGTAACTCTGAAAAAGCCTAAGAAAATGAGACATTGCACAAGTCAAAAATCAAAATTGAAAAAAATGGAAAAACAGAAGGAAATAAAGAAAGAAAAAGAAAAATGAGCTTGCTTGATTTTCATGATAAAAATCCATACTAAGAGTTGCATCATATGCACATGCATGCATTACATGGAATTAATTTTTTGAAGGATGGTGTTTAAAATAAAGATCGAGTATTTTTGATAAAGTGAAAGTGTGATTTTGAATTTAATCTTGCTTATGTATAATGTCCATGAATATTTAAAAGTTTTCTTTCAATTTCATAACTTGTTGAACTCAAAAATATTTTTGAATTTTGTGGGTATATTCACTACAATACAAACCCTCACGAGACACAACTCATCCACTTGGAGTAACCTTGGGGTTTAAAGGTTCTAAATGCAATCGTGTTTCCTACGAAAATAGAGTAATGTATTCTCTCTATAAATAGGCCTCTTATTTTAGAGAGAAGGACACCACTTGTTATTTTATTTTTCATAGTTTTTTACTGGTGTAGAAGGGAGTAAGATACTTAGAGCTTTTGTATTTTCTCTTATTCCAATCATGTGTGGTACTACTGTCAGGGATTATTTGTAAATTTCTTTTATTGATATAATAGAAAATCTCTTTTTAATTATTGTTCTTATTTCATGCAAATAGTAGTACTAATATTATCTATTTTTGTTTTTAATTCCATGACTAGCTAAATTTCTAATACCTAGGATTATGATGAAACTAAGTATTTCTTAATAATATTTTCTTTCCGCTCCAAAATTAATGTCTAATTATTTTCGCCTTCATATTTTCCTCCGCATAAATTGCATATGATTTTTATAGTGATTGCGAGGTTTTGATAAATTATAGTTAATCTCATAACTTATATAAATCATTATTTTTAAAGGGAAGAGAAAATAATTTGGGAATTAATTTAGAAAATAAGAAATTATTTATTATGTTAATATTTGATGGATTCTGATTCCTATGTATCTTTTCTCATTAATAGTTTCCGTTATTAATTAATAGTTTGCAAAATTTAGTTAATAAATCTTCTCAACCATTTTTATTTCTAATTTGCCTAAAATATTAATTAAGAATATATTAAAGAATTGATCTAGTTCGACCTGCACTTGCCAAATATGTTCTGCACTTGCAGTACATAATTTTATCACATCAGTGAGATTGATTATTTTTTCTTTGGATTTCTCTATATTACTATTTTTGCTGTGTTGTTATTTTCTTACAAAGAATTTCATCCCCTTTTCCTATGTATAAAAACAAAAAATTTAAAAATTACCTTGAGATAAAAGTGGGGAGTGGAGATGGGTTTCGGCTTTGATCCACCGGCGGTCAATCTCCGTTTCCGGTGAGCATTCACGGCGGAGAGAACCAATTGATGAAGACGGGGTGGAATTATCCGTTGGACCAATATTAATGCAGCAGAAATTGGTGGGGGATTTCAATAGCTTGAAAGTGCTATTACTGCTGGTGGTGAGCAAGCGAGGGCTTAGCCATGCCCATGAGGTTGGGCTTGTGGAGCAGGCCATTCAATTGAGCGATAGTAAAGTCTGATGTATCAAATCCCCAACTACCAAAAGAGGGGAGTGCTAGCTAGCCTAAATTTATACAAACTGTTGGAAGACAATTATTGGATATTTTAGTGTATTGTTGTTTTGTGAAATAATATTAAAACATATGGGACTGATAGAGATAATAATTTGAGTTTTATTTGGACACACCCATCACTAATTTAGTATACAAAGTTATACGCATTCCAAGAAAATATTTGATTATTTGAGTAAATTCATCACTATCCATCTATTGGAGAAATTTAATATATATATATATATATATATGGAAAATCATTCCTAACAATTATAAATTAAAAATAGGTAAATACCTTCATTAATGTTCAATATATGAACTAAATACCGACATTAGAACTAGAAAATTCACGTCTATTTTTATTATCAGCGGCATCCGCTACTATTAATCTCGGTCGTTGATTTGTATATTAGTAGACAATAGAGATGATATTTGTCTATTTTTTACCCATAAGAAGTACGTACTATGAATCATTTCTCATATATATATATATATATATATATATATATATATATATATTTTCAAAATCATTACACATTATTTTTTTCAAATTAATTATTTTTTAAATTAATAAATATTAAAAAAATCAAAATATATGTCAAGTGATTACGCTAATAATAAAATACGAATAATCAATTAGTGTCAAGTTTCGGAATTTGAAAATTATTTTAATTAATAATTCAAAAAATATTCAATTTGATCGTGAAATTAAATTATGACGTTTATATTGACAATTCAACAACTTAACAACTATTACCATTTTATATATATATATATATATATATATATATATATATTATATATAAAAAGATAAATTGAAAACTACAAAAAAAAAAAAAGAAGTCTTTGATTTTGTTGAGTCCCACGTTGCAGCTAAAATAAAACTAGTGAAGATTGATTTAAATGGACATAAAATTGAGAATTTCCATATTGGAAAACAATCACCACCACAAGATATCCCATGGATCCTATCAGACCCATTTTAATTAACGGTTGAAATTTAACATTGCTGGGCCCAATCGTTGATTTCTACCCAGAATGTCACTGTGTCGGTGTGCGCTAACAATTATAGCAGTACATGATAAAACCTAACCACTGCTTTGATTTTTTTTCATTTTCATTTTTATTAGACTTAATTTCTTTCTTGTTTTTTATTATATAACAAGAAAAAACCCAGAAAAATGACACAAATATAAAATCCGTATGTATAAAATTATTGGGTGTCAAATTGAAGACAAATCTGTGTTGTTGTGGTGTTGAAGAGAGAGATGGTGGCTATGGAGACTGCCATTTGCGGTCGAGTTACTCTTTCCCCTAATCATATCCTCCACCCTAAAACAGGTATCACTTTCTCTCTCTAGAAACCCCCCCTCTCTTTGTGTGTGTGTATATATATATATATATATATATATATATATATATATTGTCATGTCACTTTTTATTTAAATTTTATTTTTTAATGTATTTGAAGAATTTTGTCTGTGGAACAACTTATTTGATTTTTAATTTTTAATATCTATTTTATACTTGATACTATATGTTTTTGTATTTTAGAGTGCTGAAGAAATTTAAAAATTGGAGCTTTATTTTTTAAATTGATGGAAGCAATTCAATTGTCCTAATTGAGGGGTTTTACCCAACACAAGACGTGTAGAGCAAATATAATTCCAGATGATTTTTTTTATATAAATTTGTTTACTATTTAATTTATCACAATTTAGATCAGTTACCTGTTGATTGAAGTACTAATTATATTTTTTTGTAGATTTTTTGCTACTTGGATAGATTGTTCTTACCAAAATTTATATAGAAATGAGAGAGGAAAAAAAAAGGGATATCAAACAGGATCCCATTTTATACTTCGATAATCATTCTTTTCAACACAATTAAGCTTTCTTAAGTATTTCCCTTGGTCAAATTGGTAATTAATTTATGACGTGTCAAGTTTGAAATATTAAGGTCTTCTTGCTAAGAGTGATGACAAGGTAGCTCCGCTGCATTTGACAAAAGCCATCACCCGTAGTGGTCATGTTGATGCTAGTTCATGAGTGTTGAGTAAAATCTGAACTTGCATGTTTAACTCGGCAGACAGATTATTTGTTATTTGCCACTGTGCCAACCATGTATCAATGTTGGATGTTGGACCCCTTTAGGATGGATGTATCAAGCATTCAATGCTGTGTATGTGTTGAGTAAAAATGTGTTTTGTTCTGTTCATACTCTTATGATGCATCAAACATTGTTCTTCCTTTCAAGAAGGTATGGTAAATGAGACAAATATACAAACAAGGAAGATTTGTTCAATAAAGCATAAGGAAGAAGAGGGGCTCTGTTGCCATCATATCTGGATGCAGTAACAATTTACTTGTCTATATATTCTTGATGAGGGGAAGGTAAACTACATAGTTCACTTTCTTATCTTTTAGTGTGATTTTTTGTTTATAAGAAAACAATATATGAGCGGCACCAAAGGAGGTATCCAAGCAATATGAAGTATACACCAGACTCTAGAAAGAAGAAAAATTCAAAAAACTTCTAAACACTATAGAATAATGCAGAAATAATAAATCCATTATGGGTAAAGCTTTTCAGTTGTATTTAGAATGTTTTTCTTAGCATATTGTGGAAAGCCTAGAAATCACATTTGATCAATCATTAATTATATGGAATATAGTGTCAAGCGGCTCAAATTTTATGCACCACTAGAGTATAAAGATATTTAATTAGCAAAAAGTTGAGCTAAGAAAAAAGGGATGGATTGCCATTTCACTCTGGCCCAAGAAATTTAATCTGGCCAAAAATGTTTGGAAAAGTGGAAGGAAAGCTGATTCCACAATATGAAAATTTTTAAATATGACTATACCCTTGAGCAAAGAGTTGTATACATTTTGAAACTTGTGAAAAGTGGAGCAATGCAATAAGGATACGAGACGCAATGCAATACGTGATACGCCATTTTCAGAAAAAAGTAGGAAAAGTTATTGAAAATTTATATATGTTTGTGTGTGTGTGAATATATGTATACATATGTAATAAATAAGTTATATTACATAACCATAGGCAAGTATTTAACATCAAAGTTAAGTTTAGTTGAAGTACTAACACCCCTATTATAACGTAACCATAAGGTAGGAACTCAACATTTGCAAAAAGTCATCATTTTCTCCTAGTCCTAAGACTTACTCCTTTGGTCCCGTAAAAGATGTCTTAATTACACTTTTTGCACTATTCAAGAAAAAAAAGTAGAGGAGAGAGAAAAGTAAGTTTTTTCCCCCCACAATAGACCCCATGTAACACTAATGATTCTCTCTTTTTTGTAAGAGTAGTATGTGTGTCTGTGTGTCTGTGTGAGTTAAATATGAGCCGCATCATACATGCTTTGTGATTACATCATATTCGAATTATTTACATTTTGTGCAAGTCTGTTTCATTCATCAAATTCTATATTATGCATGAGAAGATGATATACCCTTTGTTATACAGGTTCTGTTTTTCGGATTTTGTATTAATCTTACTTATTAACAGAGGATGACATGTCCTTTATTCATTCCATCTATAATAACCAGCTTTTTCTGATGGTACTGATGTTATGTATAATTAGAATTCCTTGTCTAGATTATTTTAGGAATTTCTAGTGATTTTCATATTCTTATTTGTATCTCAGGGGATAAATACTCTCTTTATAAACAATGCGCAAACCGAAGTAATTTTATGGCAATGTCAGCAACAGGAGTAGGGAAAGGGGGTGGGGTGTTGGACAAGCCAGTCATAGAGAAGACAACACCAGGGCGTGAATCTGAGTTTGACTTAAGGTATCACTAGCAAATTTTCCCTCCTTGGCTGTTATTTTGGTATTTTGAATTATTGAAGTGGTTTTTTAAAATGAAAGGAAGTCTGTTGTTTGAAGACTTTTAAGTTTCATTGCGAGTGTCAAACAGGTTAGAAAAAAAAGAGAGATAAAAAGGTCATAAGTAGGGTCAAACAAATCTAAAGAAACAAGAACACAACAGTCTTACTCTTACTGGGATTAATATGCAGAGGAATATTTAGACCTTAGGACACATTTATAGTCAACTACTCGGCACAAAGTCGACGGTTGGGGGACCTTCTGAATTTTAGGATGGAGTCGGATTTCTAGAAGGCCTTATGGAGTGGGGGTTTCGAAGGGGATAGCTGGGGGTTGGGAGGAGTTTGTGAGGTTGATATCTTTCATCTTGGATGATGCAGGAGGGTTCACTTTCGGAGACATACTTGGATGGGGGAGGTGCTTTGGGGTTAGATTATGGCTAGAGATCCTGCTGATTATGTTGTGATTAGTGATGAGAGAGCTTTTTGTCAACCAATCTTCAAACATAAATTTTCAGGATTGGGAATTGAAGGAGGTGGATGCATTTTTAGCCTTACTGGAGTCTGGAGGTCGTTAACCCTTTTCATGGGGCGTGGAAGAGGGGATAGCTAGGGGTTGGGAGGTGTTTGTGTGGAAAGTACACTTTTGGAGAATTCCAACCCTCAGTTCAATTGCTTATGGGTAGAGATGTGAGGGTTGCTGATTATGTTGTTATTACGGATGAGAGAGCTTCTTGGCAACCAATATTTGAGCATGTATGTTCAGTATTGTTGGCCTTACTAGAGCTTGGAGGGCTTGAACCCTTTTCACGTGGGAGGACTTTGTGTGATGGAGTCCCTACAATAGTGGCAGTTTTATTGTTCGGTCTTATTATTGGGGTTTAAGGAGTGGTACGAGGGGATTCTATGAAACAGCATTTAGAAGGTTGGAATAGTGAGAAGGGTGGTATTTTCTCTTGAACAGCAACACTTGGGATGAATTCATGACAATGTTTGGAAGAGCAGTACAGTTGCTGTATAATAGGTGCATTGTTTTCTTGTTGTATAGTATGACGTGGTTAATGCCCAATGGGTTGTAATATCATTACCTTTTCTTTTTGTGTGGATTCATTAATTCAGTTGAGTTCGTTCATGAAATTACTATTTTAATTTGATTCTTGATTTTTCTTTTTTACTTTACGCAACTAAATGAAAATGTTTTTTCTTACTTCCGTTGGGTTTAAATAAAAATGAAGGTAAAGGTACAAGATTCAACGTCATTTATTCTTTTGTTACTTTTAGGAAATCAAAGAAAATGGCTCCACCTTATCGGGTGATGCTGCACAATGACGACTACAACAAGAGGGAGTACGTCGTGCAAGTGCTGATGAAGGTTATTCCTGGGATGACAGTTGACAATGCCGTCAACATTATGCAGGAGGCACATTACAATGGCTTAGCAGTGGTGATTATTTGTGATCAAGTAGACGCAGAAGATCACTGCATGCAACTGAGAGGCAACGGCCTTCTGAGCTCGATTGAGCCCGCCAGTGGTGGCTGTTGAGTGGTGTAAAGCTGTAGTTTGTGTCATTTTAAGTACTAGGAATATGGTTATATGTATGTACATACATAAGAACAAAACCGTTTGAACCTTGTTAGCTTTGATTTACGATGAGAAGCAACAAATAAGACCAGTTAAGCCAAATGGTTTGTGAAACCTGTCTTGTACAGCATGTATTGTTTGCTGTTAGTAATTCAGTGGTGTAGATATGCTATATAGGTTCTTACATACAATAGTTACAAGTTCATACTCCCAATTCTCTTAAAACAATATACATTTAACTACACTTTTAGGATTGTTATAGCAATAATACTCTTTCACCAAACATTCTCTTTGATGAAAGACTGGGGGCAATGTTGGGCCATGATTATTTGGACCTATTGGGTCATACTTCTTTGGGCCTTTGGAGTGTTGGGCCATTATTTATATGTGGTTATCTTTGGGCTTGAGCTAGAAATTATTGGAATGGACAGATGTTGAATTATGGATCCACATCTTTAATTAAATAAAGATTTGACATAATCCTGGGTTAGTGGGGAACATTCATGTGATTTGATTTGGGATAAAGATTGCATGCAAGGTGATTATGTCATGGGAGGTATTGCATGCAATTCATTTCAGACACTAGAGTACACAACCTCCATTGTTAACCTTACTTTCGGCCTGTACTGATTCTCATACCGGTGTTATCTCCCGGCGGCTCAAGCCATCAAGCTCTCGGTGCTGACTCGTTTTCTATGCATGATTGGACGCGCTTTTCGGTGATTGATGGCGTGAAAAAATCTTGGCGTTAACATCAGCCGTTGAAAGTGTCACTAAAAGCAATCTTTGTGTAGTTAAATATGTATTGAGAAAATAATGACAGAACAAATATATATTTAATGACACTTTTATAATTTGTGACATCTAAAACTTTAAGCAAGACTTATTGTTCTTGCGATACCATTCTACTGTGACAATATATATGTCTTATAATTTCAATGAAAATAAATATTAGTAAGAAAAAAAAATTGATTTCTAATACGTAAATATGAAACAGGGATTGTTGTTCCTTAAACAGGGATTGTTGTTCATTTTTGTGCCAAGAGATTGAATCTATATACCAGATCTGAACCATCTCCCCAGAAATGCAATTTCAGCAAAAGGACAACTAGGCCAAGAAGAGTTAACTAAGATAATAATACAATAATTGGAAACATGTGCATATTTGGATTCTATCATGCAACAATACAAAACCTTGGCAGGATAACAAATCAAATTAAATATAAAAGATCCTGTGCCATATCATTATTTATATATAACATTCTTTACTTAATTCTTCTTTTTCTGTTCTTGTTAAAGAAAAAATATTTGGAGATAGAAGGAGATACCTCTAGGTTGGATCCGGTTACTTGAAGTTAACTTGGATTCGATTACCATAAAGTTAACTTCATGGTTAGTTGGTCAATTGACCAATATAACGTTGACACGTAGAGAGAGATCACCTCCCGCCTGCGTGTCGACACTGTATTGTTTAATTGATCAAAGTTAACTTCATACTAACCACTCCCAGTTAACTTTATACTAAGTTGATAAATTGACCAATACAGTGCTGACAAGTAGAGAGAGATCACATCATGTTTATGTGTCGACACTATATTGGTCAATTGACCAAAATTAAATTCATGCTAACCACTTCCCTCTAGGTTATATGACTTATATACCTTAGTTTCTTATAATGATTTTATTTTGATTTTTAAACAAAATCTAACCATGTAGATTGAAAAGTATACAAAAATACAAGATATTATAAATTTTTATTTAATTTGAGTTTGCGCAACACTATTATTATAATCTTGTAAAATAAGTATAATTTTTGACGACCGAAATTTATTGAAATTTCATTGATATAAGGTCGTTATGGACATCACCAAATTAAATCCTTAATTGTATGGTATAAGTATTATAACAACATTAACAATTCCACCCACAAAGCTTTCAAATCTATATAAAGAAAAAACAGAAGGAAATAAACGACATCAATCTAAAAAGTTAATTTTGGTTTTATCCAAAAAGAAAAAAAAAGTTATTTTTTCTAATAATAAAATTCAAACATTTGAATATGCTGTTTAATTAAAAGGGTTGGAATTACGTTGCAATGAGAATAAGCACTATAATAATTTTTCATTGCATATACATGGATAATAGTAACGTTCAAGACATATAAAATGAAATAATTAGTCTTGTGTACTATTTTAAATTCAATTTTTTGGAATCCATTATATATTACAGTTCACTTAGTTTGTCTTATTACAATATAATCGATCCACATACAAGGAATTGCTTAGAAAATTAATATTTTTACGTGTCTAAAATGATATTTTCACGTGAATTTCTCTTGCATAAAAGTAGGACCTACTTATTATTTATATGAGATGAGAAAAATTATATAAAAATATTAATTTTTTATATTAAAATATCAGTTCTCATTGTTTATTTAGCTGCATAAACTAAAAATGCACATAATAATACATTAACATTATCTTACCATTACATCACGTCCTAAAATTATTTCATAATCCAGATTTGACCCTAGAAAAACAAAGGAAAAAAATGAAAAGAAAAATATTTTCACTTTTTACAATTTGAAAAAGTGTAAAACTTTTACAAATTGTCCTTATTTAGCTAAGATTTAGAAAAGTAGTCAAAAAAACAGTCCTTTCCTCATTTGCAAGTTTAAGTCCAATCACGTATTAAGATTTAAGAGAGTTTTATTTATTGAATTAAAATCACAAATATATATTAATATTAATATAAAAATTAGTCTAATATAATAAATATATCGTTAAAATATTACGAATTATAATTATTTACGTAATTCATAATTAAAATATCGATAAATGTTATTAATTATAATTATTTACTTAACTCCCAGTTAAAAAAAATAATTCGTAAAAAATATATCATTCCTTTTTACATCATTATCCTGGAAATTTTTACCCTTTTTATTATGGAAAGATGGTGACGTTATTTACCTTACGCTTACCTCTCATTGTCATCTTTACTCTACTTCTACTTTTCATGACAAAAACCCACCATCTGTTTTTCAGCTATGCTCCCTACTTTCTCATTTTTTAATGCCCTCTAATTTCCCATTTCCAATTACCCTTTGGGTTTCTTCTCCATTTCTTTCTGCATAAATGCCATACGAAACTCCCACCTATTTTCTTCATTCCATACTCTTCCACATAGTGGTAGCAGAAAGATAAAAATGGCTACAACTACTACTACTTTTCTCTCTCTTCCGTACAACTCCCTCCTTTACACTCTCATTTTCTCTCTCCTCTTCCCTTCAACAATTCTCTCTCGTTCGTCACACTCTGTAAAAACGACTGTTTTTGATGTATCTTCTTCGATTCAACAAGTCAAACACGTTCTAACATTTGACCCACAAACCCTTAAACCCTCTAGAGAAGAAGAGCAACAAACTGTAAGCACGACTTCTTCATTCATCCTCTCTCTTCAGCCTCGTTCCTCTTTGCATAAACCCCACCACAAGGACTATAAATCCCTCACCTTATCCCGACTCGCCCGTGACTCGGCCCGAGTTGACTCACTCACCGCCAAGCTCAATGTTGCCCTCGGTGATTTCAATGGGTCTGATCTCAGCACGGTTGAGACTTCAATTCGGCCAGAAGACCTGCAAACGCCGGTCACCTCCGGGATCAATCAGGGTAGCGGCGAGTACTTCACTCGTCTCGGCGTCGGAACGCCGGCAGAGCAGTATTACATGGTTCTGGATACCGGCAGCGACATTAATTGGCTCCAGTGCCAGCCTTGTGCGGACTGTTACGAGCAATCCGACCCGGTCTACAATCCGTCCGGTTCTTCGTCCTACAGTTCTATCTCCTGCAGCTCCGCGCAATGCTCCGCCTTAGACGTTTCGTCTTGCTCCAGCTTCGGCGATTCCTGCCTTTACCAGGTCTCGTACGGCGACGGATCGTTCACGGTTGGCGATTTCGTCACTGAGACGGTGTCGTTCGGGAGCTCCGGCTCCGTTCACAAGGTTGCGATTGGGTGCGGTCACGATAACGAAGGATTATTCGTCGCATCGGCGGGTTTGCTAGGCCTCGGCGGTGGCTCGCTCTCGCTGCCTTCTCAGGTAAAAGCGACGTCGTTTTCGTACTGTCTAGTCGATCGTGACTCGAACACTTCGTCGACTCTCGAGTTCAACTCGGCAAGACCCCCTGACTCGGTTACCGCGCCGTTGCTCCGTAACTCGAAAATACCGACATTTTTCTACGTTGCAATGACCGGAATCAGCGTCGGTGGCCAATTGCTCTCCATTCCAACGTCGCTCTTTGAAATCAACGAGTCCGGCCGGGGAGGGATAATTATCGATTCAGGAACCGCGGTAACTCGGTTGACGTCTCAGGCGTACAACTCGCTCCGTGACTCGTTCGTGAAATTGACGACGAAGCTGCCGCCGGCGACTGGATTTGCTCTGTTCGATACCTGCTACGATTTATCCGGTATGACTAAAGCCACCGTCCCAACGGTGGAATTTCATTTCGCGGGCAATAAAAGGCTGTCGTTGCAAGCCAAGAATTACCTGATACCGGTTGATTCCAGTGGTAAATACTGTTTTGCGTTCGCTCCAACGCAAGGCTCACTGTCGATCATCGGTAATGTGCAGCAGCAGGGGACACGTGTCAGTTACGATATTGCCAATTCTCTGGTGGGATTTTCGGCTGATAAATGCTAAAATAAAAATAAAAATAAAAATAATAAAAGAGTTAAAAGGACTATGAAGTAGATTTGTTTTGTATCACTGAATCACTGATTAATATTAATATATAAAGGTGAACATGCAAGTGAATTACCTAATTTGCCCCTTAATAATTTGGGGATTTAGGTAGGGTCAAGGGTTGGATAGGAGGTGTGAAAAAATTGAATGGTGTAATGAAAGGGGCAGGGTGAGTGGGTGGTATAATAAGTACAAGGGATGATGTTTTGTTGGGCAGTTGTGAGTCATAAATGTGAAAGTAATGTTAGAGGTTTTTAAACAATTATATATTCATAAATTATGTAGTAATAAAATAAAATAGTATGCTAGTTCTATTGTTTAAATCGATAAGTTTTATTTAACTTTTTAATGTCTCTATATATTACACAAATTTATGTAGATATTAAATAACAAGGTATGATATAATATTATTCTATCTTATCACTTATAATTCTATAATAATCGAAATTTAAATTTAAATTTGTTACATAAAATATAAATTTACTGACAAAAAATTATCTCATTTTGAGGCCATTTATTTTTATATGAATTCTTGTTCACCAAGATCACACACTTGCCACCAGAGAAAGGAAACTAGACTATGTTCTTTATAATTAATGAAGTTCTTATTAATATAAAAATAAATTACTTAGGTCAAGATTAAACCGTGAATAATAATATAATCACCTAACCTCAAAAAAATGAAAAGGAAAATAAAAATTTGAAGCATAAGGTTATGAACGGCCCAAGTAAAGATAAGACGGTCAAAATATTAGTACTAGTAATAGTTTAGTTGGTCAATGATTTTCATATGTAACATGTAAAAGGCTGTAGGCGTTACATTTCTTGTGTTCCGGCTTTTTATATTATAAAAATTAGCACCCAATTCACAAAGTACGTGTATAAATTATGTGATGTATAATAATTTATTTTTTTTGAAGTCTTATTTTTTGGAAAGTACAATATAATCTCATAAGCATATATCAACACTATAACATTTGTTACAAATGTTAGTGTATGTTTATTTAAAATCATATTTCCAGATGCATCTCTAATTCGAAATCGAGCTAGTAAATAATACAGCTGTTATAGATGCAAGTTCTTTCAGATTTCAAACTTCACTTACAGTACAATAGAACCAGCCAACAGAAACTAGCTAAAGACCCAACAACATATGAATCACTTTGAATCAAAGTGGTTAGTATGAAATTAGCTTTGTTAATTGACCAATATAACGTCGATACGCAGATCGGGAGTTGATCTCTCTGCGTATCAGTACTGTATTGGTCAATCGACCAACTTACCATCAAGTTAACTTCATAGTAACGTGATTCTTTTGAACTTGGATAGGAACAACAATTGAAAAGTGAAAACTCTGCACAATGATCTCCAGTCTGCAGTAATGCCCGTCTACTATTTTATATCCCTTATTCTTTGTGTAATTTCACAACTCTGCTGCATGTCCAAGTGTGTCCTATACAAATATCAATAATCGGAAAAATAAATAAACCAGAAGGTTAAAAAAATGACAACACGGTGTCAATTCCAATGTTTTTAGAACCATCTTACTGCCTGTTGAACTAAACAAGAACACTGCTCATTTGAATATCGCCAATTTTTCTAAAGACGGCCAACAAACTGCAATTTGAGCAGTCTCTAGCCAAAATGTTCCATGGCTTTGGCACTATTGACAAACGTTGCGCTTTTATTAAAACCTTGGTGCAAAAGAATATGCATTGCTTCTATGCCATTTTGAAATGTGAATTCCAGCTGCAAAGGTTAACGACTGGGATTTAGAATCTAGTATCAAATAGCATTTATTGACTTAAGCAGACATATGCAAATGTTTTATGTAACCTCTTCACGTTCTTGTTTGCTAAATGGGCGAAGAACAAAGTTGACGGGATCCATTTTTCCAGGAGGCCGCCCAATGCCTACAAGTTCACAATCGAATTAAGTGTGCTAACAACACATTCTCGTAGATGGACTACAATATGCTCCCTCACCTATTCTTAAGCGAGGAAAATCATGGCTCCCTTTAAGGTGATTTATCACACTCTTCATCCTGAAAGAAAACAAGGACATCAGTCTGCAAGCAGTGTCAACTTTACCATGGATTTCATTCATCAAAGCAATTTTCTAGTTGTAGATAGCAACAAGAATTCTTAAACTCCTACACAAACTACTCACAGGATTGTGTTGAAGTAAAATTTCTAAAGAGGATCAGCGACTCTAATTTTAGAAACCATATTAGAAAACACAGGTGCTCCAAAATTTCAAGTTGAAGTGGTAGAAATACTTACTTATGGAATAAAATAAACCATTAATGAATTTCCCCAAAACAACCAGAACAATGACATTCCTTTTAGTAGAAAATATGTACACAGAAATGTCAACAAATTATACATTTTCCAACGGTTAATCTCAAATGAAATGGATGTTGTTTTGGTTTATGATATGCAGGCATCGTGAGCCACTCGATGCCTCCAAGAGATGAGCACTGAAAAGTCACAAAACAAATATAAAAAAAATGAAGAAATGAATCCAAGAGAATATGCATACAATATACTCCGTACGTTCCAAAATATAAGATTAATATTGACCTTTTGAGGTTTTGAGGTTAAATATAGATATTTTCAAATTCAAAATTATAACAAAATGATTAGATATCCACAACAAGAGCAACTAGTACAAATGTAAAAAAATTACCCATTGTGTCCTCCATGTCCACCTTTTGGCAATAACCGCATCTTTGCGAAAGGCAGATCCAAGTCGTCATAAATCTGTGAATAAGAGATCATGAGTTTGGAGTTTTGGGAGAGCTGATGTTCAAGTCTACAGAGAGTGAGAAATACTTTACCACAAGTACTTGCGTCACTGGAATCTTGTAATATGACACAATTGCTCCAACCTTTGAAATTGGCCGACAAGTTCAACTATTATTAAACTACATAATAGAAGCATAACTTATATCACATTAAATATTTAGTCTTCAAAGAATTACTTACAGACTCACCACTAACATTCATGAAAGTCTGTGGTTTAGCAAGCATGACAGGAACATTTCCAATAAAACCTAGAAACGGAAAATAATACATCAGTTTCCATCAAGATCAAGACTTTTGTAAGTACATATAAAGTTTTCTTCTTCATTCAGTATAGTATCATTTTCATTTGTCAATTGCCAGCTTCATAATTATAAAATGAAAAATAATTTGTACATTCTTACATCAATAGAAATCTAAAATATAGGAAGTCTCAATTGTTAAACTTCACTGGTTTTAAAGTACTTCTTCAAGAATCATGAATGAGCAGGGATGGCCAGTGAGTTTAATCAGCAGTTAACTTTGGAATTGATCACAACTTAATTTTTATTATATACACACACACATGCACACACACACACACATATATATATGTGTGTGTGCGCGCGCGCGTGTGTGTGTGTGTGCAAGTCTAAAGTTTATTTTCTTTATTTAGTGAGACCTCTTAATTAAGTCAAATGATTTCTCAATTACAATAGGTTTCACCAAGGCCCGGACGACCGCCGTTAAGGCCGTTAATTATGAATGAGCTAACAAAAGAGATTTAAGATGATATACCATGTCTTATGTTATTTGATGATAATATTGTGTTAATCGATGATAGTAGCGCAAGTGTTAATGCTAAGTTGGAGGTATGAATAAGTACAATTGGAATCTAAGGGTTTTAAATTAAGTTGGAGTAAGACAGAACGAGTTCGAGTCAATGTTCTAAAAACTACTAGGCGGACCTAGGCGGCGTAGTGACCTTCAAGCGCCTAGCCCTAGTAGGCGGGGCCTAGGCTGTTAATTTTATTTTATTAGTGAAATTAAAGTTTGAAACATATCAAACTTTAGGACTATAACTATAATTAGAAAGAAACTTTAAGGTAAGTAGTTGTAGTATTGCATAATGTTAGTATGAGAAAATTGTTAATGACACAATATGTTTTGTTTTTTTCAACTAAGTTTGGGCTTTATTCTATAAAAAGAGTTTGGTATCTTTGGGCTTTGTATTAAAAAATGATATTGGTTTTTTTTTGGGTTCTTTACTTTATTATACAACAATTAGAAAGTAATTACAAGATTAGTACATTCACAAAATAATTACAAAAAGAGTGCAATACAATAACAAAAAATATTAAACCCTAGATCTCTCATCCGCCCATTCTTTTCATCTCCCTCACCGCCTCCTCTCTCCTCCCCCGCCGCAGAGCTCCAGAAAAACTCTACATCTCTCATCCGCCCATTCTCTTCATCTCCCTTACCGCCTCCTCTCTTCTCCCCTTCATCCTCCTCCGCCGCCGCGGAGCTCTTGAAGAACTTGGGTTACACCGCCCTCGTCCTTGCCTGCGCCGCCGCTACCTACTACTCTTTCCCTTTTCCTAAAAACGTCAAACACAAAAAAGCCCAAATCTTCCGGTATGCCCCTCTCGGAGGACCTCCATATCATCTCCAATTGGAATGGCCCATGAGATCTATACTCGGGTTTTCCTCCGGCCTGAAACCCTTCAAGAACTCGAAAAACTTGTTCAAAACGCCAATGAGAAGAAGGAGAAGATTCGTCTCACAAGCATAATTTTGAAAACAAATACATGTAACACTTGGTTTACTGTTCTGAAATTTTTTTATGACTATTTGGTTACCCACAAAAACTAAAATGGTTACCTTTGTATGAAGGTTTGGCTACCAACTGCACATTTTTATTGAGGTAAGGTAATCGAGATTGTGTTGCACAATATTGAATAATATTTTGTATTTTTTTTTCTTCTTACATCAAGAGAAAAACCACACGACTACTCTCTGATTCCATCATGATTTAACAAAATAAAAAAAACAAATACATGTAAAACTTGGTAATTGTTCTGAAATTTTTTTATGACTATTTGGTTACCTACAAAACTAAAATAGTTACCTTTATATGAAGATTTGGCTACCAACTGCACCTTTTTATTGATGTAAGGTAACCGAGATTGTGTTACACAATATTGAATAATATTTTGCATTTTTTTCTTCTTACATTAAGTAAGAGGAAAACCACACGATTACTCTCTGATTTCATCATAGTTTAACAAGATAAAGAAAACAAATACATGTAACACTTGGTAACTGTTCTGAATTTTTTTTATGACTATTTGGTTACCCACATAAACTAAAATGGTTACCTTTGCATGAATGTTTGGTTACCAACTGCACTATATACAGAATGCACGACTACTCGGGTTTGGCATGCAATTCAAATCGTCACAGCGGAGAGAAACAACCGGGAACAGTTACATAATTACAAAACTAATTTGTCACATCAGCAACCCATTAAAACTCCCAATTAAATTAAAGGGATACCAAATGCACTAATTTTGTAAATAAAATATTAAAAATGTATTAATTCTGTAAATATTTTCTGAATGCACTTTTGTTGTAATTTTTTTTTAAAATTAGAAAGTGTAAATAACCCTTTTTTCCAATAAAATAGTCTGGACTTTGTAAACAGTGAGTTTGGGCTTAGGTTTTAAAACAAGATTTTGGGTTTTATTTTTAAAAAGAAAGTTTGGACTTTGTTTAAAAGGGAAGGGATTGAGAAAGTAATTATTTGAGCTGGAAACCTAGCCGTTGCCACTGACTCCTACCTTCTTCGAGGTAATTTTGGCGACTTCTCCTCTCTTCTTCTTTTTTTTTTCTTTTGCAAACGGCGACGCCTCAGTCTGTTTTTCTTTCCGCCTAGCCATAATTTCCGAGGTTGGGCTGCCGTCGCTGCCTAGATGGGCGCCTAGGCGGTCGCCCAGTTCAATTTTTAGAACACCAAGTTCAACAATATAAGAAGAGATGCAGGCATTGCAAACATGTAGGGATAGGAGGTGCTAATGCAGGACGAGCCCCACAAGACATGGTTGGAACAATATAAGACGTTTTGTAAGCCCATGGAAGTAGAAGAAGATTCCAAAGATTGTACTTAATTAATTTATAAGTATGGCAATTATTTATTAGGATTTGGCCTTTCAATGAGACTTGAGGAGATGAGATAATGAGGAAGTATAATTTGTTTAAAGACTGGAGGACTCGAGATCAAAATTTAAGAGGAAAAAAATGTGGAAGGATTTAGGATAAGTTGCCAATGTTAATTTTATGATTAAAATATTTCATTTAAGAGTGCTAAAATTAATTTATTACAAACTACCCTTCAAAAAATATTTAAAAGTTAAGGGGGATTTGCCCTCTTGCATCTATTTGTGTCCGCCCATTCACCCAAGTAAACATCCACCTGAATAAATTTGCCATCTTCAACCCTATTACTAAACCAAAAGGGAACAAAAACAAAGATAAAAACATAACCATAAGATTCGAACTTCGTGGGACTCAAGTGACTAATAAAAGAGGAACATGAATTAGCATACCAACAATTTCAATGGAGACCTCACTTTACGGTAGAGAAGTAGGTTCTGAAGGGAACTGCCGTAACTACTTACAGATCGGTTCTTATAGATTAGAATCCCATTGCCTAAACCCCTCTCCCCCCTCGGTTGACACACCTTATCCCAATCCTCCCTTGCCCTAAATGAAGGTGTTAGAGAATAACAACACAACAAACATAGCGAAGAGAAAATTAAAAAAAAACAATCACACAAGACAAAAAATATTACGTAGTTCACCCAAATGTTGGGCTAGTCCACAGTTAGCAGCCGATCAATTTCACTATCTTTTGAAAATTTGGTACATCTTACAATCGTAGGATCCTGTCGTTATATAACACAAATATAAGAAACCCTAATTCAACCCGAAAGTACAAAATCATCCGCTCCGAACCTACCGGCCCTCTGCTCTATGAATAGACTCAATTACCTTTTAGGTAGCTTTACAATCAGCTCTGAATTGAAGTACGGATCAGGCTTCACCAATAACAGAAGAAAATGATACATAACATCTTATTTCCAGTCTGATGCAAAAGTTAGTTTGAATATTGGGTTGTCGAGTTACCCGTTTAAATTAAGAAATTAAGAACACCTTAAACAAAAAGTACCTTTTCCAAACAAAGATTTGAAGGAAACATTGCTCATGGAAATCCCCTCAGCTTTAGCTATTGAATCTACCATCTCAAAACCAACCTTGAACGAAAAAAATCATAAAGCAAAGTGAGAGAGATTTCAATACTATTAAATAAATAAAGGAGTAATTGAAACTTTCACATGTAAATAAAACTAACTATGACTAATTTTAGTACCGTGACATTCTCTTGGGCTATGTTTTTTTGCAAAGATTAAAGAGGGCATGGAATTATTAACTCCTTTCAAATTTTAATTCCCTGTTTGTTTTCTACGTTTGTACAATGGGCTATTAGTCCTATGATAATATAATACCCCAAAATGGAGGACTATTTAATCCCCCTACCCCTAGGTATTAAATAGTTACCCCACTTAAAAATGAACTTAGCATTTTAAAAATTAGGACAAAAATACCCTTATTTTAGTTATCGCACATATAGTCCCACTCTAAACAAACACAACTATTTTTTTAAGGATAAAATTGTGATAGAATTACTAATCCATAGACTATAGTCCACGGGATTGAAATCACTAGAATAGTCCTTGCAAACAAACAAAGCTTAACAAACACTTCGAGATCAATAAGGTAGGGAAACACTACAGGTTCCAAAACAATTGTAGAAGAGAGGTATGCTTTAGATGTTGCTTAAATTGTGAACAAGGTGTTGGGAGTGTTAGGAGAAGAGACCACAAGGCATTAATTTCAAGTACAACTACACATAGGTGCATGATAAGGTAAATTTCATTTGGAGAAGTGTTGTGGAGAAATGGGTTATGACTTTTGGCAGATTGAGAACTTGGGTGAGGACTTGGACTTCTCATATTTCAATTGTTGTTCACAAGGATCAAGTCTTGGATCAAGGTAGTGATTGAGGTAAGTATTAATGAATTTTTTCAGCAATTATGCTACTTTTGAATTTTGTGCTGCAATCTAAGAAGTAAGGATTCATATTCCAAGGATCTTTATCATTTAAACATAATGGACAATATTTCACGAAAAATACATCATTAATCTTGTTATGTAACTGCCAATCTAGTTTTCACAACTAAACTGGGAATGCAAAATAATGCAAAGCTAGCAACTAAGAAGTCAGAATAGATGGACTCAGAAGTTAGTATAAAATGACTCTTTATTCTCAAATTTGCCAATCATAAAATCAGTATATCATGCCACTGCTACTAGACTTGTCTTACACTTCAAGGGATAAACATAGAACAAAACTACATCCTTAATAATTGAAAATTTTGCAACCAGGAAGCAATATAGAAGTGGAGAAGCTAAAAATTTTAGATAATTATGCAAAAATTTCAGGTTAGATATGAATATATCCACACACAAAAATAAATATAAAGAGGTATTAACATTGTGGCGAGTGCCATTATATCTTTTGCCGGGATTTCCGAGTCCGACGATGAGCCACGGCTGCGGCTTCTTGACCGGCGGCTCCAACACCTCGCCGTCCGTCGCGGTGGAAGATGTGGTTTTACAGGCAGTGGTGGTGGAGTAGAGCTTATGCGACATCAAATTGGAGCTCCTAGCCAAATAGGAGGAATAGTAGGGTTTTAGAGGAGAGGCAGCGGCAATTGATTGGAAATCGAACCAGTGCCGCTGAAAATGCTGAAGAACAACCACCAGAAATTACACCCACCATTTCATCACTCAAAAATTGAAGAAAAATGAATCGATCAAATTGGGATGGGAAATTTACAGTGGAGCCTATTAATGAACGAGGTTATCACGCGAGGCAAAAATTTAAAAACTTACGCCGTTGCCGGGGATCGAACCGGGTCACC